>JANAWD010000270.1:0-50516 GCA_027627245.1 Meripilus lineatus | reverse complement strand
TCGTGTACTCCCCACCCAGGCCTCCGGACGATCGTGCCAGAAACTGGCCTCCTTCATGATTCGAGTTACGTACTCCCCACCCAGGCCTTCGGACGATCGTGCCAGAAACTGGCCTCCTCAACATATCCTTTCAGTTGGCGCGAGTTAGATTCAACACTCAGAGCTTCCGACGATAGTACCCCAAACTGGCCCGTTCACATCATCCATGCGTTTCCTCGGTTTCAACACACTCTGATTTAGGGTTCAACACCAAGCGTCACTGCTGCCCATCTCTTTCATCCTTGAGTCCAACCTTACTCGATGGTGATCTTCTGAGCTTCCAAATCTCTAGGAATGTCGGTATCGTCCGTCGGACTCACGGTTCGTCTCTCACTTCGCATATTCCTCTTTCCTAGTACACCGTACTGATGGATCCACGTATCTAGCGTGATCAAGATGAAAGCTGAGCACGTCAGGCTGAGCGTGTATACACAAGTCTCGAGCAGCCCTTCTTTTTTTGATCGGGCTGAGCAAGTCACCCCAATACGTGAGAAGTAAGAACGCGTCGATTGACTCAGAAACTCCGACTGAAGCTTATGTGAAATCCTCTACGACTCACCGACCCTTGGGACTTTGCTGAGCTGCCACTGCTGAGTACCATTCTCTGTCGACACTCTCCTTCTTGTTCTTCCGTAGTCGTGGTGCACTTGAAGTCCGTGCGAAGACTGACCGGTACTGACCTCAAGGCTTAGCAACTTCAACTTCTTAGGGTCTGAGTTGATCGTCTTTCGACGTCTCTCAGGGGTAGAGAGACCTTTACGGTGCTCTAAGATGTGCGCGGTACGTCGCCAATCACATCTTGTCCACGGTCACCACTAACATTCGCTGTGTAGAACGTTGAGCGTATTGGGCCCAACATGTGAAGCGAACAGTCTTCTCGAGTTTTGGGGTACGTTCCATTCAATTGCCGCAAGCGTTCACGCAGAGATGAAAATTGCGGCTGTCTCTGGAGATACTGGTGTGTTCTCTAATCCAAGAACGTGCCCTTCGATGATTCCTTCGTGACCATCGCGGATGTCTCAATCTCAACTAACCATCAAGTCCTCATTTGGACTTACGTGGAGTTTGCAGGGACGGAGATGTCGCGTTCGGGATGAAACAAAATGAGTTCATTCCTTTCTTATTATGATACGTTTTACTGACTATTTTGAGGGGCGGCTGTTGCACCGCCGTGAGTATTCCTCGTAATCTTCTAGTGTTCAGTCACTAATCCCCATTACACACAGGTACGGTTGCACAATTGGGGGGAGGATCATATGGATAAGGGGAATATCATACTCATGTATTACCAACCACATGACAATCATTATACTCGTTCTGACTTTCCCCAGAATCTCGTGTAGTGCTGAGTTAATGCAATTTAATCTTGCCAATAATTGGCCTGAGTTGCCGCTGCACGGGGGCTGCGACTCCTGTTGGGGCATCATAATCAAGCGCGAAGATGCTGACTGCGGTTTTGCATTGCGCACTTGTTGGCGTCTCGCCTGTTCATTTCGCGTGAGATAAGGACACAAATGAGCGAGAAATTTGTTGAATGAACTTACCCGGGAGTGAAAAAACTCCGTTGAAGGCCACATTCAAGCCATCTGGAGATCTGTTGTTTCCGTGGAAAATGAGTATTTGTCAAGACCTTCCAATGAAAGTACACACATGTCCGATGTCACAGGAAACCCAGTTGTCGGGTCAATGGTAATCTGGTTCATCGTGGCTCCTCCAGTCATTCGTGTTATGGTAAATGGAGGCTGAGGTATGCGTCAACAAGGTATCAGGACTGGCGGTCATAAAGCAGGTTACCTGAGTGCAGTTATTCCCTGGACCGAATGTGGGGTAATTCACACTTGGGGATGCGTTAACTCACGCACTTCACACGAAAATTCCGTTTACGTACTTGATTCCTACACCGAGAGGTAGGAGGCGGTCCTTCTTGGTATTTACACCATGAGCCACAGCGGCGACAAGATCTGCTGTGAGCTAGGAAAGTGTGCAGAGGTCTACAACTTGTTCCTGCAGAGAGGATTAAAACTCACTCTCCCAACGATATTGGCAGGGTCGTCAGCAGCGCCCGTGTTTGTAGTGAACGAACGATGGGTGTTGTTTCCTGCAGAAAACGCGATGGCAGGGATCTTAACACATCGGTGAGTACGAGATCAAGCTTGTGTCTGGTCGAAGAACCCACTCCTCTACCAACGGCATTGTATGCTGCACCAATCGTACCACTTAGAGTATAAACAAATGGTCCATTGTTTTTGCCTTCGTTGGGGCCGGATACCTGGAAACGATGCTTGAGAGGAGAATCTTGGGAGAGACGATGAACGTACAACAAGATCCAATTTCTTCTTGCCGAAGTGTTGCGGTACTAGGATATCAATCCCGAAAATGGCCTGAGATGTGTCAGGTCATCCGATAGCATCTTTGACGTCTGTATACGAACCGTAGCAGCGGGGGTCCCATTGAAATAAACTTGAGCGAGTCGCATGAGTATGCGTAACGTCACAACAGCGCAGATTCACTTACAGATATCAGGATTGTTGACTTCATGACCAAAGTAAGGTGCGCCCACTGGGATCGAACCAAATTCACCTCCAGGAGGAGTGATATTGACAGTTGGTACAACAAATGTTCCGCCTTTCCCGGATTGTTGTACGGCAGGACTAATCACCCCAAGCTGAGTTCCCTCGGACACAACTCAAACATTATCGAACCTACCCAACAAGAAGGACGTCATGACCGTCAGCTTTCAGGGCGTCGTACGTTGCACTGGTTACCGGCCGTCAATACGATGTCCATTGATATCAGATCAAGAACCTCACCGGATGTTGGCAGATGCCCAACTATCGTCGTTGGTAAGAAGAATGTTGAGTGAGAGTGCGCATGGAAGCAATGCGAAAATAATGCAAAGAGAAGCGTGCCAAACTCTGGAGAGCGACTTCATAGCGTCTCTGTGCACTTCAGCAGGTGGGGATCCCAAGACCTGATGGGTACTGGGGCAATCCTTCCAGCGTATTTAAGCCATCTCTTGTTGAGTGCAGCATGGTGCTCAACTCCTGTATGGTGATGGTTGAGGGTAATGATACCTCCTTTCAGGGTAACATCTTCTCAAGCTGGGACGCATGTTGGCATTAGCGACAGAAGGACGTCAAGTGGGGGGCGAATGAGATACAATTCTGAACGCACGTTCCAAGGACGAAAGGTACTCGAGAGCTCCCTTGATGGAGCGGTCAATCTCACCCAGACGAGAGTTGACATTATCCCGATGGGCCATCCCAGACATCATTCCAGGTATCATCGTTCGCAACTCGTGTACCGTTGTGCCGCATGATCTCCCAGTATATATACTGCGCACAAAAACGCGTTGACTTACCCCAACTTTGACAATAAACCACGGCCATTGAGTCTTATCATCTGCATCGTTACTCGGCACTTCTGGTGTCTCATTGGCCTTGGGACGAGAGCCACCTGTCATTCGGAGCAAATTCGGAGTGAAGAAGGGAACCCGTTTCAGGCGGTCGATGGGGGAGAATTGAGGGAGAGAATGTCCATCGATTGAATCCCCTTCCAACCAGTATCATGGGGCTTGAAGAAAATAGTAATCTCTAGGGAGAGTTCGACCTCCAAGACAGCGAACGGAGGTCGGATCGAAGGGCGATTTGGCGGTCTCGCGAGTGTCCAACGCGGTCGCACAGCAGGCGCTTATGGACATTGCCCGCCATCGTATGCGGTCGACTTTCTTCATTTTACCGCCAACGTTGTATCGTCACTGCAAAGCATCGAGGACAAAGGACAGCTCAGTAGGCTCGCAATGGAAAATAACAACATTCAGCATTCAGCAAGATATCTTGCGACCACAAGATGTATTGTACGATTCCTATCCCTCATAATTTTGGTGGGATTGACGTCGGCCGATGTGTATCCAGGACTCGGAATAGAATATCTTGGGCTCCTCCTCGTGCCTATGGGATAGCATCGATAAACGAGAGGTCGTATTCGGGCCCCATACATCTCATCGAGAGAGAAAGGGATCATGTTGTTGCGTCCCTCCAGCAATGGCCAGCGTCCTGAACTCAAGAGAACAGCCACCACCAAACATCGCTCACAGGTTTATGAAGGGGAAGATCGGCATTGCGTCCTGTTGTAGGGTTCGCATGAGAGATCTTATCCAACCTTTCTTGAGAAGTCATCCCAGACGCTCCTCGGAGTCGGATTGACAACCTCCATACCCGGGCCAATGTTTGCGGGGAGAGGTTCCATCGACGTCACACTGATCTCAGAAATCAGGGATGAGATTCTGAGTACAGTTCTCAGGATACAATTTCTCCGCGTATTGATGATATGGCTGCTAGCTGCATGCGAAGTGAGTGCGATCCTACCTCTTTGTCGGTTTTCGATGCACAGACATACATGTTTCAGCCCCTTCTCATAGAGTTCTCGGATCTTCGTAAAGTTCGCATACATTCGTCAAAACGAGCGGCTTTTCCTTTGTATTAGTCTATACGAGGATCTCACGATGTCCAAGTCTCCTCGGCTCGACGAGCGGGGGAGTCGAGGATGTTCAACGAAGTGGAAAGACCAATGAGACTCAATGAGGGGCAATTGGTTCCTAAAATGTATGAATTCGAGGGACTACGGGAATGTTCGAAACGTGTACATATTAGTATCGTAGACGCAGTGATGCTATAGAATTTGTTGATGCAGCAGTGCGATGAGCAATCGAAAAATCCTGTAAAAGGAGAGGTTGGGAAATTCATTGCCTTGAGCCGAGCATTGTTGCTCTCAACCATCACCGCACCCGGCCTCCGTTGTTTTCAGCGTTGACCTTTATCCAAACGGGAGCTAGGATTCCGGCGACTGTGTCTAACGACCGCCATATCTGCCTTTCTTCTTGACGTCCACCATGGCCACCAGTGCTCGGGCTGTTCCAGCCTGCTTGCTTGCGGCGGTCCCTGTCCTGCAGCCGCCCCACCTGGAGGGTGATGCCAGTCTGGCTACCGAAATACTACCAGGTCCCCCTCCTATGGCTTCAGTACAACAAAACGGTGTACCCAGAAAGGATCACAAGAAAACTGCACCAGCATTCTCGTATCTCCCTGTGTCTGATCCTGGGACCACTTATGGCCCTCTGGTGAACCCTTTGGTCACCGCCGTTTCTACCGAGGGCGATGGCACTCGGAGAAAACGGGCCAGGTTGGATAAAGGGTAAGCATCATATCCCTTGTTCATTGTGGCCTTTGTTGACCTCGGAGCCATGCTCCATTTTTTCGTGGCCCCTTTTTTCGCACTCCCGTTGTGGGACTGTGTCGGTTGCTCAAAACGGTCTCCTGTTGCTCAACATATGCTCCTTATCCTGTATCATCCATCCTTACGATGATGCGCAGCTCCTCGACGACAAGAGCTCAGCGTGCTTCAGCCCGAAATTTGACCGCTTTAGGTGCTACAGAGGCAGTTGGGGAGGGTGTGGCTTCGTCATCACACTTGGCTCAAGACTCAGACGCTCCCACTATGCCACTCGACATCGATGACTTGACAATGTCTCGTTCGGCATCTGTCGTCCAGCAAGACGAACCAGTCGTCCCCAGTGCTAACAAGAGACCTCGGAGAGATAAAGGGAAAGGAAGGGAGAAGGAACCTATCGTGAAGGTGAAGGAGGAGCCTGTCGCAGTGTCGTTGAATGTACAGGAGGTTGCGCCTGCTTTGGTGAGCACGATTCTGTTGTCTGACTGCAATTTTCATCGACCATCTCGTAGTCAAATGAAGATCATTGTTCGTCGTGTCGCTCAAATGGGGCTCTTGTCTATTGTGACGGGTGTCCCCGGGCATTCCACCTGTGGTGTCTCAACCCCCCAATCGAGGCCTCCGATCTCCCCGAAGGAGAGATGCGATGGTTTTGTCCTGCCTGTGAGGTTCGTCAAGTGCGTTATGCTATCGGTTTCCCCTATGGTTCATGACCCATCTCTCTCATCAGAAACCTCCTGGGAAGGTTCCAGCGGCGAAGTTCAAGTTTATGGCCCCCTTGCTCGAGCAACTACAACACTCGCTCCCTCTCGAATACCAGCTTCCTCAGGATATCAGATCATTTTTCAAAGATGGTAAGTAAAATTCATGCATGTGTTCATTCGTCTGACAAGGTTTTGGCGTAGTCGCCACTGGAAGCAAAGGTGCCTACGTGGACAGCTCAGAGATAAAAGCCCCTCGCTTGAAGTACGTGACTCCCCTCTGCACCTTCCGAACTCGCGTATTGATTTCATCAGTCGTCATGGTCAACTCGAGGATCGGGATCCCTATCGACTCAAAGACCGGAATGGTGACCCTGTTCTGTGCTTCAAATGTGGGAACTCTGCCCTTCCTCCTGGCGTCGCTGCGTCAGCACCGGCTACCAAGCGTACAAGAAGAGCCACCAGTCTCCGCAATATCGCAGACAGTGGAAGAGGGATCATTTCGTGCGACTACTGCCATTTACACTGGCATCTTGACTGTGTGGAACCCCCGTTGTCCTTTGTTCCCCCATGGGAAAAGCGTTGGATGTGCCCAAACCATGCAGATCATATCCATGTAAGCTACAAATCCGATAATCAGACGGCTTCTCCCGTACTCACAACCCTTAGAACCCGAGGCGACGCATACCCCGCCATAATCCACCTGTTGATGAAGTCCATTCCCCAGGGATTCGAAACAATGGGAACATTGAAATTACTCAGCCTGAAGCTCCTGCTACGGTACCTCCCGCAACAGTGTCTGTGGATGAAGTGCTGATAAATGGTAAACGATATCGAGTTCCGGAGAGAATTATCACAATGGACTTTTGGAATAAGATAAGCAATCCCCATAGTCGGAAATACAGGTCTGTCCAGCCGAGTTTTGTCCTCTTACTCAATTGACAACATCTCCAGCGCTGTGGTGGATTCAAGCCCGCTATCCTCCCCTCTTACCGAGCTGAGTGAACTCGATGAAAACGACGAGATCTCTCCCAGGGTATCTCAAAAAGGCCTTTTTAACGTGGAGGAACTACAGACAGCCCTAGTAAGTGGAATTTCAGTATTGATACACATCGACCCATGTCCAATGCTTTGTAGTTCTTGTGTGGACTGGACAGACACGCAACACAACCGGCCCAGGGTTCAATAAGCACACCCATTCGGGTATACTCCGATTCTTCGCCCGCACTTTCCGAGGAGAGTGGTGTTACGCCAGCCGTCCGAAAACTGGATGCGGAAGTCCATCACAATGGTGTACCGAAGGTAGATGATAGATTTTATACAAAGTCCATCAAGCTGATTTCCTCCGTTATCAGACTGAAGTTAATGGGAGACGATCAACACGGAGCACTCGATCGAGAACCTCATCTTCGCGTCCTCTACGGTCATCAGCAGGTTCGCGATCTCAACATCCGTCAGGGAAGGAGCCTCATCACGAACAGACGGAAGTTCCTCAGACGAATGATGTTCAAGTTCTTCCAATCGCTCAGCCAGCACACCCCGCATCAAGAATACATGCTTCTCCTCATGTGTCTCAGCCCAACGGAGCGGTATACGGGACGAAACCACTCAGCTTATCCTCTGTCACCGCAGTTTCACAACCGCTGCCATCCTCTGTCTTGACCCGGCCCAGGAGGTTTCGACAACCACCTAGAGGAAGGCAATCCCCGGCTTTAGTCAGTCCTCTTGCTAGATCGACGAACCATTCGGATAATGATACCCCTGGAAATGACAATATCGCTTCGGATACAACACAATCGTCCTCATCCCAACCTCTTGCAGGTGCTGATCCGAAGGTGTTTCGACCAACCCCATATTGGCCCCTACCAACAGCAAAACCTACCACCCCCATCCCTGCTGCAAGCACTGGGTCACCAACCAGCGCACCGGTCGTGAAGGCTGAGCCACTGTCTACATCGTCCCTCAAGATACGGCTTCCAAGTCTCACGAGTATCAAAGACTCTTTGGGGACCGCACCTGCGCCAGTCCCTGATAACCATTCGCGCACTCGCACCTCGGGGAGGGCAAAAATGAAGAAAGCCCCACCTGCCCGACCCCGTCGGTCGCATAGGCATACATCGGGCTCCGGGTCCCTTAACGACCCGCAACCCGATATCTTGTTGCCTCCTGTTTAGCTCGTGCGGCAAGGGTTCTCCTGCATAGACTTTTGAACGTGGCATTACATTATAACATACAGCCGTGGTTGTTTCGTTATATGGCACTGTAGTATTTGTGTAATTTTGAATCCGTCAACCCTCTTGCGGTGTCTAGAGTCTTCTACTCTTCGACGACCCCTAATAGAAAATTCGGGAGTGGTTCCCTGTAAACTTCAGGACTGCTATCGCATCGTCCGGTACGTGTCTTTACAGGTGATGGTCCCGATTGAAGGCGAGCTGGGACTCGGACCATTCGAGTGCGCATTAGATTGACGTTCCACACGGACCATGCAACGCGTCTCGCCGCGTCTCTCGATAGAATCGATCATATCGCGATCGCAGCTATATCAGAAACCTTCATCTGAAGGTCTAAGTACTGTTATACCTTATACAACATCCGAAATGGCATCCGTCGAACATCTTGCTCGCGAATGGTTGCGACTTGACAAGGTAGATCATAATCTACAAGTAGTGGAGCTGTACAACTCACGAAGCCTAACTTGGATCCAGAATCCAAAGACAAGGAATGAAATCGAGCAGCTACTCAGCCAAAGGGATTATGACGAACTTTCAAGACGGCTGAGGTATCGTGATAATTGTTATGATAATCCTGTCTCCGTCTCATGTCGCGTAGCACACGAATCGAATTCGGGACCGCAGGTATTTCCTGGTGATCTGACCATTTTAAATCCTGCTGAAAGAGATGTATACCAGGTCTCAGAGGTAGAATGGAAGCGGGCTGGGCTCGTATGAACGACCTCATCATTATACAAGCATCTCAGGTCAGTATCTACTTTGACACGAGATGCAGTGACTAACAGGAGGTGGTAAATAGGGTCTATGCGCATATGTACTGAAGCAGGTACAGAACGCGGCTCAGAAGGGTATCGTTGTAGGACACGATCATCGGCATAATTCTGAGCGATGGGCTCAGTTAACTGCAGCTGTGTTCCTTGAGAACAACGTCAAGGTTTACCTCCATCGTCGGCTTGTGCATACACCGCTGTTTGTTGACTCTCTGTCGTTATTGGATATGGGGGCTAACATGTATACAGCGTCCCGTTCAGTGTAAAGAAACTAGGTGCAGCATGTGGTGTTATGATCACAGGTCTGACCTTCCTTGCCCTCGGACAACTGAGACTCACTCTTTCTTCTTCCAGCGAGTCACAACCCTAAGGTGTGTAATTCTTTATTGCGAAGTATCGAAGAACTTATTCTCTACTCCAGCAAGATAATGGCTACAAGGTCCGTGTCCCAAATTCCACCCAGATTCCTCACCGTATTGATCACACACGTCGGCAATAGGTATACTGGGAGAACGCAGTCCAGGCAGGTTTTCTGTGACAGTGCCCACAGGATTACCAACCGATTGGCCATTTAGATTATCTCACCACACGATCATGGTATTGCAGAAACCATTTTGGCCAATTTGGAACCCAAGACCTGGGAGACCAGTCTACTGGACTCCTCGCCATTGTGCGTGGATCGTACAGATGATATGGAAAAATCCTATCTAGAGAGTCTTTCCGTTCTCTGTCGAAATAAGTGCGTATACCCTTTGATAGCGATTCCTTAAACCTGACATCGTATATTCAGGTCGTTGAACACAACGACGAACCTCAAGTTTGTCAACACTTCAATGCATGGTGTCAGCAACAATATAATGATCAAGGCCTTTGAATTATTCGGTTTTCCTCCTTTCACTCCCGTCAAAGAGCAAGCTCTTCCAGATCCAGAGTTTCCAACTGTGACCTTCCCCAACCCAGAGGAGAAAGGGGCGCTGGTGGGTCCCCCGTAGAATAAATAGCATTCCGTCTGATACTCTGGATAGGATCTTGCTCTTGCAACTGCAGAGAAGGAGGGTGCTCAATACGTCCTAGCCCAGGATCCTGACTCAGACCGCTTCTCAGCAGCTGAACGAGGGTTAGCTACTCGTCAAGCCGTGGTTTGTATAACATGAATTGATCGAATATTGTAATTGATCAGTGCAGACGGCAAATGGATCACTTTCACTGGTGACCAACTTGGAGCAATCTTTGCGAGTGCTGTGCTGGAAGATTACAGAACCACCAGGAAACCGCTAGGTCCGTGGAGATCCTCTGTTGTACTCCCAACCGTCTGACCCTTGTGCTCAGAGAAGCTTGCAATGGTCGCATCTACTGTTAGTTCAAAGATGGTCGAGGCTATGGCGAACAAGGAGGGCTTCAGGTTCGCAGAATGCCTGACAGGTTCTAATATCTCTCGTGTCTTTAGTAACGTCAAATTCACGACTTTTCTTTCAGGGTTCAAGTTCATTGGCAATACGGCACTAAACCTCACCGCGGAGGGGTTTGAGACACCATTCGGATACGAAGAAGCTATTGGATACATGTTCGGGACGGACATTAGAGACAAGGATGGCGTCGCAGCTAGTGTAAGACTGCAGAATCCCCAACAAGGATGTGTCTGAAGCAGATGTAGATGGTATTTGCCGAACTCGTCACAAAGCTTCAACTCCAAGGAAAAACGGCGAGCTCCCATTTACAAGAACTCTATGAGAGGTGAGACTCCCACTTAATTTCCGATTTTTTGTATCACTACCATCGCCATTCAGATATGGATATTTCCAGGTAGGATATGTCCTTTCTCTGATTTGGCATCTAACGACTGTCGAAATAGACAAGTAACAGTTACTTCATTTGCTACGATCCCCCTACAATCGATCGCATCTTCGACCGACTTCGAAATTATGATGGAGAGGTAAACCCAGTAGTACTGCGAAAGACTGGGGTCTGATCTTGTTCAGGGCACGGCAACATCTCCAAGCTTCCCGAAATCCATCGCAGGTTTGGAAGTGACGAGTATCAGAGACCTCACGATCGGGTTCGACAGTACAAATCCTCCCACCTACAAGCCGACACTGCCCCTCTCTTCCGGACATATGGTCCAATTCCGGGCAGCATCAAACGTTGGAACACGAATCATGTTGACTATAAGGTGTGAGACAAGGCACAGGCTTGTTTCTTCCTACTTACACCATTCACAGGACCAGCGGTACGGAGCCAAAGGTATCGTGTTACATACTTCACCAGACGTAGGTTGTAACTCCTCAAACAGATCAAGTATTATCTGGAGGGTACTGGAGAGAACGCGGCGGTTGTGGGTCCCCTGCTAGGCAAGGTCGTTACGGAGCTCGCAGAAGAATGGATGCAAGCCGCATTGAACAAGCTGAAGATTCCATAGTGGAAGGGATGCAAGACAGATGAGACAGATGTATCTCCTAAACAATATACGTTTGGATAGTCGTAACCAAGAATGATGACCAGTCACAATCTACGTCAATCGAGTTTGGCGTTGACGATCCAATTCCTTAGCACGCTCCCAGTTCTCAATCCCGAGATCCACCTGTTGGAAGGACAAGGCATGCAACCTGAAAATGATGTTGAGTCGGACATGAATACGAAAGTAACACAATATACTCGCTTGGCGATTGTCATCCATCGGATCAAGTCGTCTGAAGTCACGGACTTATTCCGCTGTCGCTCTCGAACAAAGTCTTCCTGAATATACTGCAGCAAAGATGTCAAGGCAATTCATAGGGAATGTAGACAGACTTTACCTCAGAGGTTGCATCATTTACTTGGATCTTGCCTGAGCGAGCAGCATGAATCATATGCCGGAATGTTGCCAATACCTCGTCATTCGGTTTCTCGATACTTTCCCCTGATCTCCACAAACTCTCGTTATCATTACCATTCTGAGGGCGAAGTGGGACCACGAAGTCGGTCTGGATAATATCAATTAATAGCGAGTCCAATGACCGCGCAAGGTGAATCTCACCCTAAAGAATGCACTCTTCTTGCCCTCCGCGAGAATAAGACAGTTGAGATCAGTCGGGAAAGAAAACCGACTGAAAGGGAAATCATAGGCAAGGGTCTGAGAAGATAGGATCTCTTGAAGGACTTGGAGATTTGACACCCCTGAAGTAAGAAGTCAGCAACAAGATTGGATAATCGATGTAGAGTATGACTACGATACCTCGATTCACAAGTTGTCCCTCACTGAGACCATTTTCTGTGACAAGCAGAGCAGTCCCTTTCGGAAGTTGTAACATACCAGCATGGAGATCCTCATCCTTGCTCTCTGGAGCAAAGGAACTATTATTGAGGAAATTCAATGAAAGAGGTAGTGTGATGAGTCGGGGGAGGATCAAGGACAAGATGTGAGATAGAGTCGGACTGGTTCCTGATTCATTGGACGAGGGCAATGGAAATTGTGATATGGTTATCGATGGTGGTAAAAGTGGGGGAGTTCTTGCTTGACTATAATGATTGATCAGGAAGGCGAGGTGTGAAGCATAGCATTGCACGTACACGCTCGCGATAATAGAAAGGAGGGCCCACTCTGCGGCTTCTTTATCGCCACCAAGTGCTTCATGTGAGAGCCATTGAAGTAGATTACTTCTTGTTTCGGTAATCTCTCTGAGACTCTGTCTTGTGCCATGTTCCAGGGGGTGTAGGGATGGTGGCTCCGTTTCGTCTCTAACATAGAGGACATGTAACGTGGGCACCATGGGAGGATCGTCGTGGTCGATGCTCAAACTACGAAAGATTGTGAGCATTCGTTGGCATACTATTGAAAATACGTGAAGAGACAGACTGATCAAAAGCAAGGATACCAACAAAGGTTGCGATATCGGTGGACTTCAGATGAGTACCATTGTCTCCGTACAGCTTGAAGCAAGTCAAAATACAGTTGGAAAACATATACACAGTGGAAACGCACTTTCACTTGTACACCGACATGCTTGAGTTGCGGGTTGTGGAATTTATGTGGCCGGGAAGGAACATGGTCGTGTGCGGAGGGACTTTCTATGTGAGATCATGCACAGAATGAGCGAAATAGAAACGCGTATCTATACCCACGTACCAGTGTTTGGGCCTTCTAAGTGATCAGAATACCAGCTGGACTCCCCAGGAACACTGGTTGCCCAGAGAACGGTAGATTCCCGAAGGTTTTCGTAATTCAATTCTGGGTGACTGTCGGCATCGATCTCCCGCTCAATTCCCCATCCGCCGACCTTGCCATCTGGAGACTTGAAAAGATACATTTCTGTCGACGGAGAGGTATCTTGGACCATTCCACGAAACCGGACAAGAGATCGCGGGGCATAGGCCTCGGGTGGATTCTGGAGATTCAGAGCTGGTATCTACCATATCAATGTATAAACATCCGTACCCCAAAATTGTGAAACCTCGTACCTGTTTGTAAGCAGTCTCTGTCCTGAAAACGCGAGAGAAATGGTTGGCCACAAGCTGAGGGAATTCAGTCGCACTCGACGACGCAGAGGTAAATAGATCTTGCAATTCCACAGTCGGATCGCGAAGCGCATCAACCAGATATGCCGAGACCATTTTGCGTTCAAACAGATAGGTGGAGTGCTCTACGTTGATTGCTTGTTCGGGTTCCCAGTAGTGAGGATGAGGAGCTTGATCATGAAAGCACGCGTCGCGTCGTTTAAACAAAAATATGAAGCCACAGACGCGTATTATTCGCACGCCACAACACGACTCAGACATCATTAACAAACAAACGGTTCAAGTTGACTCAATCCGCAACGTTATTCAATTCTAGAAACAAGGCTCCATATCAAAGAATGAGAAGATGCGAACGACAGGTAATAGGGGATACATTATACCATATTGTGGATATACAAACGAACGGGTATGAACCAATTCCTCCATCAGATGTGAATCAATAGTCGTCTAAAACGATGTCGAGGGTGAAATGAACGTATGGACTAGCAATAGTAAGATAGTAAGGGTGTACAATTATCTCCGAAGTGTCTGTCCGAGCTGTGCGATATTTATCAGCATCGATAGCCCTACTCGTAGTCAAACGTTACTTACGTTCTTCCTCTGCTGCCCTAACCACGCTGTGGGTGCAGGGCGAGCTTGCTGAGGCTGACCACCAAGGTGATCTCTTGCGGTCTTCATGCCCATACCGTGGATGATGCTCAACATCAATGTTTGCTCACGGCGGTATCGAGTCGTCATATCAGCCATCAGTCGCTACGTTGCGCATTGTTAGCACATAATGTCAGGCTCAACCACGAGGATTACCTTATGTCGAGCTACATCCTCCTCCAAAATCTTCATCTGCGAGCGGTAACTTCCCTCCGCCTCCTCTAATGCGTCCTGATCATGGGGGTCGGTAAATGATCTCGAGGTGGATAACACGTCGTGAACTGACTGGCGAGACGCCTTTCTTGGCCTGCTCTTCCTTGAACAATTTGTCCTGTTGTTTGATGAACTACAGGAGAAGTCAGAGAGGAAATCAGTGCTGTGGACATTTGACAAACCGATCGAGCTTTAACGAGTTTCTCTTGCGTGGTCTTGAGCTGTTCCTGGAGTTGAACGTTGTCCTCATGCATTCGAAGCAGGCGTGCTTTGATGTCTTCGGGAATATCTTTCCCAGATAAGGATGCTCTGAGGTCGCTATAAACGGGTTACACGGATTGAGAAAGTTTCATGGGGATGGAGGTGTATCAACGTACCCGATGTCCCGCTCGCGTTGAAGCATACGATCCCTTTGATCCAATCCTTCGGATTGTAGGTTCACTTTCTCCAGGAGCAACCCATTGATCTGTTCAAGCTGCATCTTGTTCTTCTCAGAAAGGTCTTTGACTTGTGTCTGTAACTCCTGAACTTCGGTCTCAAGAGCGGCCTTGTCTTCATTGACGGATTCTCGTAGGGTAGCGAGAATATCAAGTTGGTCCCGATTTACCAAGGTGACTGTGGCAAGATGTGAGGGCGTGTGTATAGACCTATGGAACACACTTACGATCCGACTTCGCGATTGTCAGCTCCTTGTTCTGAGCATCGTACTTGACTTCGAGCTCCGTATGAGATTCGCGAAGTGCATCAAGCTGATCGACAGTCTCGTTCAATCGCTGACGAAGCGCAATTGCGGCCTCGGCGCTGGCACAATGATCAGGCATTATCTGACGATGTCATGTATATGAACTCACCCATCGCCCATAGACTTGCCACTTCGGATTTCCTCCAAGTTATTTTGGAGAACGAGTTTCTCACGATGCGCAGTTAGATAGTCCGCCTCGTACCGCGCCTTCATCCGGTTCGCATCCTCGAGGAGATTCTCCAGAACCAAAACGCGACTGGAATCTGCTTCGTTCTTCTTGACAGCATCCAGTTCGCGTTGAAGCTTCCTGACTTGGAGCTTCAGATCGGTCATTGTAGTACCAGTCAGTGCCGTGTCAAGCTCCTCTCCCAGACCTTGCACATCATCATCGAGATCATCCTCCTCGTGTGAGACGCTGGTTTCTCCCAGCAGCTCGGCCTCGGTGAACTCTGTCATATTGCCGGTCGGTTGACCATTCGACATGGCTCGCGTCCTGGAAGCAGCCGTCGGGCGATGAGAGAGGAGTTCTAGTTCACGGACTCGTTCTTGGTACAATTCGAGAGTTTCTGAATCTTTTGCGCGTTCCTCCGAAGTTATCTTGAGTTTCGTCTTCGTTTGCTCGAGCTCAAACCGAAGAGATTCAATCTCTTTGCTTCGAGATGCGGCCTTGCCCTCGAGTTCGGCAATTTGGGTCTTGTAGGATTCCATGAGAGGTTTGAAAGCAGCAACTTTGCGGTATTCCTCCTCGAGAGAAGCATTTTTGTCGACTAGGTCTGCATTTTGCTTCTCTAGCCCCTTCAAAAGGAGGTCAGAAAAAGTCTTCATTCTGATTCCTAAAATCAGACGTACCCGAACATGCTGTCGAAGATCCGCCCCTTCTTGGAGTTTCTTCTTGTACTTCTCCATGACATTTTCTGTCTTCTGAAGTTTATCTGCTGCATGTCGATACCTACAAGGGTATGATTCAATGTTGATAGAAGGAACATGGAATCCCACTCACTCGTCCAATTGGTCTTTAAGACGTGCTGCCTCGTCCGCCTTGGCTTGAAGCTCATCCACTTTACGAGTAAGATCTGTGACGAGATTGGTATGCTTGTCGAGCTCGCCTTCAGCCATGGCTAGGTTATCCTCGCTCTTCTGCCTACAGACAATCAGGACGATACACAGACGGGACGGATCGGTTGAACATACAGCTCGGTCCTCAGTCGGTCAATCTCCGCACGCATGATAGCATCACCTCGACTGTCTGTTTTCCGGTTGTCGACTTCCCGCTGCGCATGCCGTAGCTGGGCCATAACATCTTCCTTCTCAGAGACGAGGTCGTCGTAGTTTGTCTGTAACCCCCTATGGTCCTCAAGTAACGTTTGGTAGACCTTCTCCAACGTCTCCTTTTCGGAGAGAATACGGCTTCGTTCGGATTGAATTTGGTAATAGTGATCATCTCTGGAGTAAACTATGAATGACACGATCGAAACAAGGAAACTGTCACGCACTCGGTAATACTGACATCCCCGAGACTGGGGTCACTCGAGGCTTTGACTTTGGCCATGACCTAAAGTGTTGTTATCACAGAAACCTATGACCACCAATATGGGAAACACGCACCTGCTCAATCGCCCTCATCAGCGAGTGCTGTTCAGACTCGGTCAAACTCTGTATCTTCTCGATAATCTCCTTGTTCTTCTCGCATTGAACGGCGATGGCGATAGTTAGGCGGCACATAATGAGGGTTGCCGTGATGTTGTGGTCCTTCGCAATGGCTTGCAAATCCGGGACATCGAGAGCACTGGTGGGTTGGTGTAGGACCTCGGCGAAGTATTGTGTCATTAGACGATATAGACGTTTCAAAGCACCGAAACGCAAGACCCAATTCTCTGAGGGTTGAGCTGAAGGACGTGTCGGTTGGCGAAAGTATTCCGCATCTCTGTTCCGTCGTCAAGACCATTCAGAATCTGGTACCATTGGCGATGAAAGTTAAGATGGGACTCACATTAGGGAAAGGATCTCGAACAAAGCAGCACCATCGCATAGGTCCGAGGGAGATGCCACAGGTCTTGTCAAGTCGAATGTAGCGAAGAATGAGAAGAATGCACTGAGTTCCTTTCGTTGTGCATCCGACATGGTGAAACTACAGGTCCTGCTGTAAAGCTATGTCTCTGCGAACTCCAGTTTGCACCAACGTCCCCTAAGCTGCCCACAGCGATGGAAGTCGTCCTCCGAGTCGACTGCTGGAGTGTTGTGATATGAGGTATGAAGTGAATCAGGTGAAAAGCAAAGAGGCGGCCACCCGGGGCGTTGACGACGCTCCCGCGAAGGGTGATTTAACTCTGACTCTTGCCTTCATCATGCATGCTATAAAACCTGTGTTCGCTCTTCGTTTGGTTTCTCTAGATACCCACACTCTCGCCAGACCTCTTGTCAATTCGCGTGCATATTCTCTCATAGATAAGAATGTCTGATCTAGAACGAATTACAATTGACGGAAGCGTCCTGGAAGGAGGAGGGCAAATTCTACGCAACTCTGTCGCACTGTCCGCTCTTCTCTCAAAACCAATTACAATAGAAAACATCAGGCATAACCGTCGCCCACCAGGACTCAAGAACCAACACGCCGCAGGTATGTATTACCTCTGTGTCTGATTTACCAGAATATCAACTTATTCTCTCGTTGAAGGACTCCAGCTTGCCGCTGAGATCAGTTCCGCAAATCTCATCGGATGCACGCTTAAATCGTCTACAATCCATTTCGACCCCGGCCGTATAAGCACCTCCTCCCCATACCTTGCGGATCCCCATACGGCGGGTTCAACTACCCTCCTACTCCAGATCTCTCTCCCTTGTCTCCTCTTCTCCGACTCCCCCGAGCCTTCTGACCTGACTCTCCGCGGAGGAACAAATGCAGATCATGCACCACAGATAGACTATACCCAACAAATTTTCTTGCCGTTCTTGAGATGGCATTATGGTCTAGAACCCAAGCTGAAGATTCGAATGAGAGGCTACTACCCCAAAGGTGGAGGAGAGATCTACTTCTCAATGCCACCAATTCAAGGGCCTCTACCATCCATTACCCTTACAAATAGAGGGAACCTGAAGATAATTCGAGGCAAGGCATACGTCGCGGGTCTTCGTCGCAGCGTTGCCTCTCAAATGCGTACCTCCGCTATAGCCCAGTTGACAGCCTCAGGAATCAGCCGCCAATTAATCGATATAGAAGAAGTACAAGAACGCGAACGTGATGCAGTCGGCAGCGGGTCTGGTATCGTTTTGTGGGCTGAGACGGACGAAGGATGCCTCCTCGGTGGAAGTGCGATTGGATTGAAGAGTAGAAGTCCAACAAGTGTTGCGGAAGAAGCGGTCAAAGAGCTCGTCCGGAATCTCGAGCACGGAGGTTGTGTGGACGAGTACCTTCAGGTAAATACGTTTGGAATATTGTGTGTAAATTCAGGCTCACGATGATGAAGGACCAAATCATCATCTTCCTTGCACTCGCCCAGGGCAAGTCGACAGTACGAACGGGTCCATTGACTTTGCATACCAGGTTAGGGTTTATGAAAATATCTTGCTACAATACATTTAACACTGACGTAGGACTGGCATTTGGGTCGCCGAGAAACTCACAAACGCCAAATTTGAGGTCGAGGAGCAATCGGATGGAAGCATATTGCTTTCATGTACAGGCATCGGATACACTGCCCCCTTGCGCTCACCGCCCATTGCACCTGGCGCATAGCACGAATCCAGGGGAGTCAGGTGAAGGTGGTCCACCTTCGCTATCTCCATAATACCCCCGTCATCAATAAATTGCCGTAGGGACGGCACTGTCGTTTCAATTTTGTACTATATAGACCCCGAGTGGCATCAAGTTCATGGCACAGTCTATTGATCCCAATCATTGCCGCAGTCCGAGTAACAGCGTTTCGCTCATTAAGGTGTCCAAGGGAGAAACTGATACATGTAAGAATGGACAAACCAATCATACCATAAATACACGAAGTGTAGTCGGTGCACGACCGTGAATCAGGACTATCGATTCCACGAGAGAAGAGACATGTCTCCAAGTTTCCTGTTTGAAAGAGATTGGTGGGAGTGGGGAGTTATTTAAGGCTCGAGAGGACACAACGAGACGAAGATGGTACTGACCTTGGCTTGATCATGTGGCGAATGGTACCCAGAATTGCCAAGGCGACAAACAGGGATGCTGCAGCCACGTACGCCCAGCCCAAGAAGGGATTCTTACCACCTATCCAGGAAACTGTAGAGATCACAATCTCTTTGCGTCCCTTGTACGAGCGAACAGGGAAGTCTGAGCCACAGTGGCAATGAATAACCATACTTGTGTCAAGGAGCAAAGACAGGACGTACTCATGTTGATGATGACTTGATATCTCCCCATTTGCAACTTGTCAGCGTCATTTCGCCCCCAAAGCTTCGTGAATGTAGGCAATCCGGCAGTACGCATCCAATTCTGGAAGTGTTCGTTTGTCTTGAGATTAGGCGGGGGCGTCGAGTTGGTGTAGCCATTGGGGTATTGGAGGGCCCAGTTTGGTGGAGGAGTAATATCATCCAAGCTGTAACCAGGGGTCTCAGCATACTTATCAGCCTCCCCTGGCCAAGCAATTCCCTGTTCAGAGAACGTATATGTCGTTGAGGGATTGGTGAGCAGAGTCAAGGGGGAGAATGTATCTAAACCTATTCTTAGAGCCAATATTTACATAAGAGGGTTAAAACATACCATTGAAAATGGAGTTGGCAATAAGACCACACGGATAGATTGCTTTGTCGCCAACGGAAGCCAAAGGCTTGCAATCTCCCTTGTCCAAAAGTGCTCTTCACTGACAAAACTTGCCCTTGAGTTGATCCTGACGTTCAAGCTCTTGACGTATCGTCGATGATTTTGGTAGAAGTTTGTGATGCTTGTAGTAGAGAAGGACGGTAGGGTCGAGTTCTATTGGGACGTCAAATTGGAGATAACATTGTTGTTGCTCTGCAAAATTGACACCGGAATCCGAGGAGCGGTTGAGGAATGCAAACTGAGGAGGGTTGTATTTGGCGTCGTCTTGACCAGCTTTGAGAGAGTACGAGAAGCTGGTGAGATTTGTGAGCGAGAGACTATCGGCTGAGGCCGAAGGAGTCTGTAGATCACAGTCTGTGTAATCGAAGGTCATTTCGCTAACCTGGTGGCCATGCCGAACTTTCAGAACAAGACAACAGACACAAGGGAAATGAAGTTCATACCAGACCACTACCCCAGATCAAGAGGGCACCGATGGGTGCGAAAACGAGGCCGATCAAGAAGAATGTTGGGGAGGACGGTTTTGGGAGTGAGGATAGGTTGCCATGCCTTGAGACGTTGCTGCTTGAACGCCGTATCTTCACAATAAAAGACAGAAGTTGAATGGCATGCCCTGTAAAACGAGCAGGAGAAGCGAAAGAGAAAACTCACTTGCAGGTCTCCGCCAACTCCCCTTCTCCTTCTTTCCGTTAGAGTCACCGCCATTCTCACTCTCTTCTCTGTTCCCCCGACGAAACAAGCCCATTCTAAATGTGTTGGATCAAGCTATCAAGCCTGTGGAAGTGAAATGATGTGAAGAGATCGAAGACGGATGAGAAAACCAGCTCAAGGGAGGTGTACGCTGTCGTTGTCGGGCATGAGACCGTTGAAGCGGTGCTGGGAGCTGCTTATGCGCCCCTTTGACGCGGTAACACATCATGCCGCGCATAACGTAAGCACCGCAGTATCATCACTTTCCTATCATTTCGCACAGCGGGCTCCAGGTCGCAGCATCGCAAGCAGCGTAATGTGTGATTATCTGATTACCAACGTTGCTTACATCCACGATGAGGTATAATAATTCGACCAGAGAGCAAGTTCAGAGCAATTAACCACGATAAACCTTCAGGAGAACAAATGTGCAGAACAACATGACCAAAGAGAAAACGTAGAACACTCGGCCTTCTTTCAATGGATCACCACCGGCCAACATATTTCTCAGTGGCAAAAAGACAAGTCCGACAATGAAGTTGGCAACCCCTGTAGAAAGACGATTTAGTGAAAGTCCATGCGATATGGTGAGGTATCTATTCCCTCGAAATCGCACCAAATACCACCACTTCCGTACAGATTTGTTCTTGGAGTAGTCCATTCATGAAACCAGGTCCGTTCACGACGTGATTTTAAAGGAATGACGACTCCAGGAACAAAGGCTGCAACAAAAAGGGGGATTTGACGCGATGTTGGGAGGGAAATACCGGAATAGGGCACAGTTTCTTGACTCACAATTGAGAGAAAGACCAACAGACGAAAGCGCAGATACGGCCTGTGAACTCCATCAGTCAGGGAAATTGTGAAGTAGAATACGTGACATACGTGAACAGGGGATACTTCCGGAATCATCACGAATGGAACGGGGCCAACACCAATGGCAAATGAGCTGACGCAAAATGAGTTTCAAGAAGGACATCTGCTTTGTGCTAGAACTTACGCAATAAAGGCAATAATTGCAAACGACGCAAGTCCAACCCAATTTACATCCAATCCGAGGCCAACTCCAACGAGAGAGATAACAGCACCAGATGCCGAGTATGTAAGTAATTGTCGACGGCCAATTTTCTGGAATGTGATTGACCACGATCAGTTACGGAAAAAGCAAGCGTCATCTGGTAGCAGACAAACCTCGATGAGGAATATCGGGGGGAAAGTCATCAACACATTTACAATGGTGATCCCTAAGGATATGTATGGACCCATGTCTGGTAGTGCCTTTGACAAGATATCGTTGCTATAATACAAAACTGTTGGACTTCGTTAGATTCTGCGCGTTACCAGAGACAAATAGCATACCCGCATTAACACCTGGAGACGGACGATCAGAAATTGTTATCACGATAAATGGACGTAACATACCAGATAATTGCTGAACCAACATGGAAAAGCAGACGATTGTCAGGGGTTTTCGGAGTTCCCGAGCGCCAAGTAAGTGAGGAACAGATATTGCTGCACCACTGCTGCTTGCACCTCTTGCCCGTTGAGTCTCCGCGTCAAAGTCAGGGTCTCCGAGAAGTGGGTCGACAGTAGCATCCTCGGCTATAGAAGAACCGATGAGCGACCGATGAGAGATACGACTCCAGAAGCTTGCCTATACTCACAGACAGACCTCGACGGAGTGTCTCTGACACCATACAACCAACGTGTGGCCAATGACTTCTGTTCTGTCATGTTGTGTCTGGCCAACCACGTCGGAGACTCGACAATGAGGGGCCCAGCGAGTAACATGGCAGCGGCAAGTGCAAATGAGAAGAGTAATACGATCCTCCATTCATGAGGAGTAGCAAGCTTCAACCCCATGGCTTGAGTTACCATGATTCCCATGACAATGGAAAACTGGGTCAAAACACCTGAACATGGATGTTAGTGAGGTTACTCAAGTATGGGTTTGAACCACTGAACCTATGGCTCCCTTAATTCTTGGAGGGGCAATTTCGGATAGGAATATTGGCCCAACACAGATCCCAATACCAGCACCCACGCCAGCGAAGATTCTACAACAGTCATCAGCGATGGATTCCAGTGCACCATTTCCTACATACCTCCCAATTACCAAAGGAGTCAAAGAGCCCGCAACACCCATCATACCAGCACCCCCTACTACTGTGATCGCACTGGCTCTAACCGCTCCTTTCCTTCCCCACCGATCCATTATGACATTGGCAAACAGACTCCCCAGGAGGCCACCGATTGTGTACACGGAAGTCAAAATAGAAAACGTCGCGTCGGACATTGGGATACACGTCGGGAGGCCATAATGTACCCTCGCCCCACCACTACCAGAGTCACCGGATCCTGGGTCGGTGACCTTGCAAGTTAGGACTGCTTGAATTTGATTGAGGGCGGAGATGTGGAATCCATACTAGAATATAGAACAGTCAGACTAATAGAAGACGAAGTGTTGTCAGTTTGGCGGTGTTTACTCACTTGGAAGGAGACAATGAGAATCCACAAACAAACTCCCCAACCATAATTCGTGAATGTGCGCGAGTTGTCGGGTATCATCGAAAACCGACAATTGAGCTTAAATGTTCGATATTTGCTTCCTTCTGTCGTATAGTTGAAGAGACTGCCTTCCAAAGAAAATGAGGCCCGCCAGTGGTTGTGTTAAACGTGGGGTACCCTTGAAGCTTGAAGTTGATGGTGGTCGCTGCCACCA
This sequence comes from Meripilus lineatus, assembly GCA_027627245.1. NCBI lineage: Eukaryota > Fungi > Basidiomycota > Agaricomycetes > Polyporales > Meripilaceae > Meripilus > Meripilus lineatus. Next base: position 27,245 of record JANAWD010000270.1, on the reverse strand, counting down.
CCGTTGCAGGGAAATGCCTGGGCTGGCCCGATATTGGTAAACCAAGAGACCATTCGACCAGACACAACGCCACAAAGGCATTCAATCTCAAACTTGACAATCATTCATGATACAAGTCCTCTCTTCCTCAGAATACAGCTAAGTACAGCAGTCAACATACATAATACTTCGGTTTTGACGTTCATCACCGCGAATTAAATGGTACTGTTCCTGGGTGATACGGACCTACGCTCATTGAGCCTTTGCAATATCCACAATCGCATCATTTATCCTTGCGACTGTCGTCCCTGGTTTCTCTCAAACCTCGCTTTCGCAACATGCATAAGTATTGCCCACGCCTGCCCCTCTGCAGCCGTTCCCGGCTTGTCGAAGGTAGGACTTCCGCAAACATCACGAACAAATCCCCACCGGTCAACCTTCCCTTTGCATGCCTCGAACATCTTCCCAGCGACCATCAGCAATTTGTCCATCGCTTCAGGCTCCATTGCCGGAAAGTGAAGATAACGGGAAATTTTTGACTCCTTGTCATGGGAGAGGTCGAGCAATCGATAAATTGTATAGGTCAATTGTTGTGCTAGGTTCGTCTCCACGAAGGTCGTAGAGTCATCCAGCACGTTATGGAAGAGACCGTCGTGCCTCATGCATTTGATGCAAGCACGGAGAGTCTCTACCAATGTTTGGTAGCAAGACTCGAGGAGATCGATTATTTCTGGATCCCTCAATAGTGTGTCTTGCAGAGGGCCTGTATCGTCCGAGTCGATTGTGCGCGCCAACGTGCTGAAAACGCGAATAATCCCCCCACACTACCCAACCATTCCCGACGCCCCACAACTCACTTCCTGTCGCTCCTCTTTCTTCGAAGTCGTAAATGTGCCGCCACAACCTCGAGGATGTAGATTGAAGAACTCCCCGGGCAAGCTCAATCTGAGAGAGACCGGCTTGGAGGAGTTCGACGGGATTACCAATTGGGTTGGGATGTCGCGAGTAGAAGACAGCGGACGACACTAGGAAGGAGGGGAGCATGTAGACCGAATCCGACCAGACTTGGGTAGCGTCCACCCGATGAGAATATAGATACGCTTCATCGGCTCTGACCTTAGGGCTGTGATCATCTACGAATCCCTTGGGACATTGATTCAGGATGTATTCCAGCATTGACCGTGATGCGATATCTAGCATTGTCTTGTCTACGCCTTGCCAGTCGTACACAAAGTACACCGCTTCGCCGATACACGCTGGATCAACAGCACTTTTGTCGGACCCGCCATCGCCATTTAGAACAACACCAAACCTTCCGTCTGGACCTTGGCGAACAATGACATCGTGGACTAAGCCATAGATGATAGGCAGGATATCGAGCGTATCCTCGAGCGGCTCGACGGCCTCACTTCTGAAAATGTGGTATTCGAGGAGTGCTTGTGCAAATAAACCTTGTTCCCAAGATGCTCGTTGCATTGAGAAGAGCGGGAGAAGTAGTTTATGGATCGTTTTAGTGAGATCGTCCCCCATGGCATGCGACACAAGTGGGGAGACCAGCCTGAGTGGGATTGTCGGTGAGGAGACGATGATGCTTAAAGCCCGTGATAGACCATGTGAGTCAAATTTCTCACGACCTTTGGACTGTATGGTGAACAGTGCCACGAAGAGCTTTTTATACAGAAGTGTAGACCCGGATGTTATATTGATTGACGATGCAAGAGGTTGCCAGTGAGTTGATACTGTCAGAATTACAACCCTAGAGTAGGGTTGGCATCGCGTTGTGTCACAAAAAAAAGGCCCCATACCAATATGTTCGACGTCTGAACATATTGGCATGGGGCCCAAAAAAAGAAAAAGTCTCCTGGCAATTTAATGCAAGAATACGGGTTCTAAACCATGTTTCAGGTGTACGCTGGGCGGTCGCCCCCCCACAGCGTCAGAACTCCCCCGCATCTGGGACATCACTAAAGTTTAAGTTGGGTGGCTCAAAGTGGCCGAAGGAAGGGGGGGAATGCGGATGAAAATGAGACTCTCCCCGTGAGTGGAGGCGACGGTCACCGAGACCCAAAGGGGTCAAAAGAGGAAGGGGGGAGAAAGCGGAGGTGACCGTGCCAGACTCGAGCGGAGGGGGGTGAAGAAGGAAACCCGGGCGTGAGCACACAAGTCACTGCAAATTCTCTCGACCGACAAAGGTGGGCGGTAGGGAGGAACAGGGAGTGAAAATGCGGTGGTGACTGAGCTACAACGCGTACATCTGGTACATGATCACAAGCGGATCCTCTCGCGGAAGGGATAAGATGATGCGAGGAGAGGAAACGCGGGGGTGATCACGGAGCGAAGCTCGTAAGGAGATGATGGGGGTTGGGGGGAGAGTCTGAAAGACCCAAGATACGACCAGGATGGTCTTTTATAATGAGAGACGCCCGAGGTGCCCATAAGGGTGGAGAAACACGGATAAGTGGAGGTCTTCCTGGCTTCTGATCACTCGACATTTACCTTTTTTGGCAACACGACTTCTACTTTTGGATGAAACCTCAAACTCCAAGTTCAAAGAGAGGGTGAGTACTGGGGGCTAATCGCGGATCGACACGAGCTCAAACCTCATCATCCTTCGTTCATTGGGGAACAATCAGAATTATTTAGATTTTTGGAGTAGCTTGCTAGTGGACATTCGTGGCCTTTGAAGGAAATCAAGTAAAATTTCGGACTGTAGAAATGTGCATTTATTCGGGACCATAGTGTGAGAAGACCATAAAGTAGGATAGAGATGCTACTATTGACTCTGGTCATGCTTTGACTCGATGACGGTTGAGTACGTTGAGTCGTCTGACGCGAGCACCATGCCAGCGTCTAAATTCCTTTTTAACCAAATATGAGGCAACCAAGTCCTCCCAATCGAGTTTGCAGTTTGGAAACTTGCAATTATTCGCTGCAGACACACAATGAGAAATTGAAGAGAGTAGGAATGCGAGTTTTATCTAGATTTTTTGGTGCTTTTCTATCTATCTACCTATCTACGGATATCTTGGTATTTTCTATCTTTTCTCTCCTTTTACTTCTATTGCTTTTCGGTTTGAGCTACACTATGATTTTCTTTATTTTTTCCTCTGCCTTGAGATTCTCATTGGGATTTATCAATTCTCGCATTCCTTTCTTTTCTGCCAATGATCCACCAGAAGTTCGTAACATAACAGTCCAATGACGCACAACCCAAAAAAAAAAACCAGAAAACCCCCAAAATGAAACAGTTCATCTGGTAAGTATTGGTCAGCGAACGAAGAAAGAATTGACAAAGAGAAACTGACCAATAACCAAAACCATGAAAACATAAAACCCATTCAAGCACTACCATCCCGTGGGCAATTGACAGACTGTAATGGAGGTTGGGACACTCCCTTGCCCTTCCTCAATCTCCTGAGAATGCCTTCATTCTCGTTCCCAATATCGCGACCAGTACGTCTCAAGTTCGCCCTGAGATTGCTGATATCCATGCCCGGCGCATCATCCGACCTTGTCTGCTGAGTTGCCTCATTAACCAATGACCGGCCAGTTGCCCTCAGTCCAAAGAGGGGTCGAACATAGGACTGTGGACATCGGAAAGGGTCAGCACAAAGACTATGACGGTGGATGATGATTGCTTACCTCGACGTTAGGCTCCTGCTGGACCTCCGAAGGTCCAGCAATATTGTCAGGCGTGTCATCAGACCCCGACTGCTGAGCGGGCTCAGGCTCATCTACCAATGACCGGCCGGTTGCCCTGAGCTGGAAGCGGGGTTGAACATTGAGTTGAACATTGGGCTCATCGACCAATGAACGGCCAGTTGGCCTCAGTCCGAAGAGGGGTCGAACATAGGGCTACGGAGATAGGGATGAATCAGCACAAAGACTACGGAACCAGAGGAGAATTACTTACCTCTACGTTGGACTCCTGCTGGACCTCTGAAGGTCCAGCGACATTGTTGGGTGTGTCATGGGACTCCGTCTGCTGAGTGGGCGCATCAACCAATGATCGACCGGTTGCCCTCAGCTGAATGCGAAGATTGGGCTGAGGAAACGGGGATAGATCAAAATCAAGATGATGACGATGGACGACAACTACTTACCTCTGCGTCGGACTCCTGCTGGACCCTCGAAGGTCCAGCAACGTTGTCGGTCCTGCTCGAGTCGCCACCGTTGCGACGAAGCATTTCTTGCTGCCATGGAGCGACCTCGGACTTGGGCTGCATTGAAAACGAGTCAATACGATGATGGAAGGATATAAATAAGTTGAACATACCTCCGCTGGACGAAGAACACGATCTTGCGCATTACGAAGTCCAAGCCCGTTCTCCTGTCTTTGCATGATAGCAGCACGAAGTTCTTCCCTCGCCTTTGCCTTGGCTGCCTCCTGAGCCTTTCTGTCAGCCGCAGGATCAGGAGAAGGTGCAGGAGGTGTGGAGGAGGCAGAGGGAGCAGAAGGGTCGGCAGTGGCAGGCGTATCGGAAGATGGTGCTGGAAGTGCGAGAGTCTTGCGACCACAAGACACCAATGGGGGAGGAGAAAGTGCAGCTGGAGGAGGCGGAGGTGGAGGGCCAGGTGGAGGCGGGGGTGGGGGTGCCGGTTCATCAGGAACATCCTCCAACTCAAAGACTGGAATAACAGGCTTGGGAGGCAGGAGTTTGAACTTCGAAGAAGTTAGATAAGTGCGCCGATAACATGAGTAGTAGTTTGAGTACATACCACATCGGGGATCGACGCCGTCTGGATAATTAGGAAGTACTTCTCGTTGAGGATTTTATCTTCAATCCCAAACTAGAAGTGCCATCCATGAGAATGCAAATGGAGACGAGATCGAACAATAGCGAAGCACATACCCAGATCATCTGTTCACCGACATCAAGTGCAGCACGTTTCCTAGCGCGCGCACCCCTCATCACTCGATCGATGAGTTCGAATTCTTCCTCTCTCTCATCATCAGTCATTGGAGAAATGATACACCCATCCACCTCTTCCTCATCCTCGGCGCTGACTGGAGCATCGTCAGTTTGGATAGATACCTCAGCAGTGACCTTCGTTGGAGCTGGAGATGGACTCGGAGCCTCGGGTGCGGCAGATTGAGCAGCAGAAGGAACCAATATCTCGTGAGAATATAGGTTGGCCGCAAATTGGATGATGGCTGATGGTGGAAGACCAGTAGCTTCTGAAATCCGAGACACCGCTTCTTCAATCAAAGTAGTGAGAGTTTTCGCGCGAACTTCAGTTGAGACCTCGTTGTTCGCATCGACAGGAACATCGACGGAGGTGGCGACTGGACTAGGACTGAGAAGAGCAGAAACCGAAGGGGAAGGGGTGTCGGCAGTGTCGGAGGTGGGGATAGGATCAAGGGAAACGTAGGATAGATCCTCGGTTGTCGTGCCTGCGTTCGCATATACTACAAGGGCGTCGGAAGTGTCGGGGGTAGGAATGGGATCAAGGGAAACATAGGATAGATCCTCGGTTGTTGTACCTGCGTTCGCGTAAACGACGAGTGCAACTTCGAGGGATTCGGTGGAGTCGCCCGCCTGTTCAACGACTGTGTCTTGAGGAATAGAGCTGCATGACCATGATAATCCTTCAGCGTAGGGTTCGAGGGACCAAATCACGTACCTTTCATTCTCGACAGTAACAATTTCATTCACTTCGACAACCTCTGCTTCGTCAACAACAGAGGAGATAACTTCCGTCTCCGCGTCAAGGATAGGTGCAGGAACCTCCGATCCAGGTTCAGTGCTTGCCAGGGAGTCCTCGACTTGTGAGACATCACTATGAACAGAAATATGAATTCAATGGTCGTGGAACAGCGAATAGAATTTCACCTTTCAACATCAGAAATTCCGTGACCGATCCCGAGGATGCAAGCAATGCAGCCGTTGTCTCCCTCATCGGGAAGGAGCTGTGTGCCTGGGGTGTCCTCTGGGATAGTGTCGGGAATGACCTCGAAGACGGGAACATCTTCTTCTTCTGCAACGTCCTCCACATCGTAGAGAGGAACTACAGAAGAAATGTCACCAGTTACGACCTCATCTTCGACCCCATCTCCAATTTCAACCTCCTCGCCCGCGGTTGCGCTCTCGTCTTCGCTGCTGTCTGCTGAACTTGTATCGTCCGGTGCAGAGAAGACACTGTCAGTATCGGTGCTGACATCTGACGGAGGGTCGTGGTGCTTCTTTGCCTTAGGGACTTTGGCGAGAACCGACTTGAGAGCTCCGACGACAACTCGGGGTTTCTTGAGGAGTTTCTTGATTGTACCCTTCTTCGCCTGCTTGGGAACGACTATGCCGGGGTCAGCAGTAGTAAGGCGTTTGCGAAGCTTCATCGGAGCTCTTGGTAAGGAGGGACCCCTTGGAGGAGCAGAGGGTAGGTAGAGTCGGGTATCGGGGAATGGAATGAGGATCATCTTGACAGTGATGGAGTTGGAGGTGACGTTGAGGATGAAGACGTTGAGGATGAAGTTGGGGATGAATAACGAGCCTTACGAACACGGGCTCACATACTGCTGTGTTTCGAGGCTGACTATGGTCATGTCAGCAAGTGAGCCCAAGTAGGCCGTCATCGGCAACCTGGTCGAGATGAAAATGGGGGCTCAATGACTGGTTACAAGCGGAACAGATTGTGTCCCTTACATTGCTTTTGTATATAGGACCTAGAATTAAATGTCTCTCTTGCCTATGATCAAAGAAAAACTTGGATCGTAGAATCCGAACGTCTGGATGATGTTGTGGAATAAGACATGGTTCGGGATTGTAATTGAATCAAGCGCCCAACAATCCAGTTGCACAGAACGGAATTGGCTTCGTGGTGTTCTGGAGCACTGATGAAGAGACAATTTCTTGTGTTTAAATCGCGCACCCGAATATTTGCGGTATCCACCTATGAGGCGATCCATTGCGTGAAGTATCATGGTGAAAACGAGGGTTGAAATGCGTACCTAGATGAGAGGAGACAGAGAAAAGGGACCAACGGTCCAACACCACCCCGGAGACCGTCATCTGAAAAGATAAACCTTGCTTCAGTATATTTTTTTCAGATGGTACACCATAACATCTTCTACAATGACCACCAAGATGGGTATGAGTTGGGTTCTATGATGCAGTACTAGTATATGATACTTCTGGTTTGGATGAGTCGAGCGGGACGATTGGGTTCTAAGAGGAGAGAGGATACGCGGCAGTGTCGACCAAGAGATCTGTTGGTCTGAAGCAGAGACTGGGGCCCGAGAAGATAGATGTGCGGGTTGAACGTGGATACCGTTCACCAACAAGAATGTGGGATACGGGTAAGGCTATCGCCCATACGACTTGTTCTGCATGACGGTCAGTTCAGAGACATTCGTTGCGAGGGCACACAGATTGAACCTCTTGGGACAATATCCAAGACGTTGGCCCGAAATTGCGAAAGAATACAGGTCATAGTTTTGGACTTGACGGTGACGTCGATCGGAGGTTGCAGTGATACAGGCGCACAATCATAAATGGCAACGACTTCGTGGCGTTCCTGAGAGAGGCCTGGACTCCAGGCAGAGTTTCACGGAGTAAAGTTCGGATGGAGGGATAAGTATTGCGACATGGCGTCAGAAAGCGAGATTGAACACTGACAGTACAGACTTACTTCTCGGAATGAAGTCAGTCGTCGAACATCGAGTAAAGTTGAATTAGCGGATATGTAATAGGAGATTATAATTGCAGATTATACGAGTTATATGCGGTATAAATTGTCTCTGAGACCTCCGAAACCCCAAAGAAACGATGACCACAAACGAAGAACGAAACTAATAAGCACTACCACCAACAGCATCGCCGCTCTTCGCGGTACCACCATTCCCAGCAGTATCTATGGGAAGACAGGGTGAATGAGATTGAGCCCTCGATCAGGTACCGAAGAAGTGTTGACTTACTGGACTTGTACCCATTCACGATCACACCCCCGAAGTTGCCAACGGATCCACCATTTGAGTTCCCGGTATTGCCAGAGACAGCAGAACCTCCTCCGCCCTTGCCGTTGCCACCAACAGTGAGACCAGATTGCGTTAATCCGCCCTTACCAGCCTGGTCTGTGAATCATATGAGAATCCGAGAGATGATGAAAGGTGTGATCAAGATACTCACTGGCGAAAGGAGTGTTGATTATCTTGCCACCTGCGTTGACCACATTTCCACCATCGGCATTGCCAGAGTTCCCTGACTGCGAATTTCCACCTTTCCCAAAGTTGAAAGATGTGCCTCGTTTCCAAGCGTTACCTCCATACGCATTCCCGCTCTGTGCGACACCACCATTTCCAGCTTGGTCTATATTTCAATCGGTCAGCGACATCGAGAGTAGCAAGATTTAATGGATACTCACTGGACTTGTAACCGTTGATCAGAATACCTCCGTAATTCTGGACATCTCCACCATTCGCGTTGCCTGTGTTGCCGGAGACCGCGGATCCTCCTCCACCGTAGCCGCTACCTCCCTGAGCGGTACCGGATTGTGTCAATCCACCCTTCCCGGCTTTATCTAGCAGTCGAATTAAGCACAGTGTTCGACATAAGGATGTTACCCACAACTTACTCGCATATGCAGTGTTGTCAACAAACCAGCCGGCATTGTAGACACTTCCTCCATTAGCATTGCCGGAGTTACCTGACTGAGCGTTGCCTCCTTTTGCGAAGGATGGGATATAAGTGTTGCCACGGGTATCGAGGGGAGCACTTGCAACGAGAGTAGCAGCAACGAATGGGACAAGAGCGAAGAATGAAGCACGCATGTTGAAAGATGAGCAAAGATGTGGGTGAGGAGATCAGAAGAAGTGGAAGAGTGTTTGAGTTATGGAGGCTGTTTCAAGTCGGTAGTTGATGAAGTCTTTGGTTACCTCGTGCCCAGTATTTATACTTAAACTCCTTCTGCATGGCTTACCGGTACGCATGTCAATGAAGAGTTATCCAGGGAATCATCGCAAAGGACGTGGAGGTCTGGACCATCGAGCAGAGTCGGTATTTCTGAGGGACAACTAGGCGGGAGGTGCACATTGGGGATGTCCGCGCTCATCCGCACCGACGCGCAAAGTCTGGACCTCTGCTATGAAGGGACTGACGAGTAACTCCAATCCGCAGGCACCGACGCCTTCTTCCGCTGGGTAGATGAGATAGTCTGGCCAGCGCGGGTAGGTGGATGGTACCGTCTCATTCTGACCTTTCCGCAGAGCGAGGGCTCGACACAGTGGGGACCGGCGATCATGGTAGAGGAGGGTTGTCAAGACCATCTCAAGTAACACCGCAGAGGAATGTATGGTATGATGGAGACCCGGTTCTGTTTCAGAGTTGGAAGAGATCGAAGAACACGACCAGAAGTGTGTTTAATCTTCCCTACTCCGAGTAGAATCTGTCTGGAAACAAGTAGGACGACTAGGAGATTGTTTCGCCAATTTCAAGGGAGTAAGTATAATCATGGAGGAGTTCCGTTGAAGGTTGATTGAAGGTGACTGCAGTCGACTGGGTTGTGTTCTGGGAAGACGTGTTGTATGCCAGAGGCGTAATTAAGCGATGTTCACCCATAGCAACTTGGCGCAGTGGAAGCGCGCAGGGCCCATAACCCTGAGGTCCCTAGATCGAAACTAGGAGTTGCTAGAAACTTTTTGCATTTTTTTTTGACTTGACCAAAGGTGTTGGTATCTAGGTCCAGAAGACCGCATGGATGCCTCTCCGACCATGAAGGCGACTCCGAGATTTTTTGGATGATCTTGGACCCCTTAGGGCCACCGACGACGTTGAGGGGGACGGAGGCGCCGGACCGAGCGGGGTGATGTGCGATCGGCGTTTTGGTCGGCCCTGGTTCAGGCTGTTGTTGCCAGTGCGTCTCATTCAAGTGCCAGGCTCGGTGTCTGAGACGTCTGAGGCTCCTTGACCGTTCCCCATCTCTTGATGCCTCCACAACCTTCTGTCCACGAGCTCTACAGAAGGCTAGAGACAATCGGAAAGGGCGCATATGGCTCCGTTCACAAGGGCTTACACATCCCCACAGGAAACATCGTAGCACTCAAGATTATTAACCTTGACACCGAAGACGACGATGTCGGCGACATTCAGCGGGAGGTCGCTCTCCTTACCCAACTCAGGGACGCGCCCAATGTCACCAAATACTTTGGTTGTTATCTCGACGGTCCTCGTGTATGGATAGTCATGGAGTACGCCCAAGGAGGAAGTGTTAGGACCCTAATGAAGGCTTCCAAGGATGGCACTATAGAGGAGAAATACGTCGTGGTTATCATCCGGGAGGTTCTACTCGCTCTCGGCTATCTTCACAAGTCCGCTATCATCCACAGGGACCTCAAGGCTGCCAATATTCTGATCACCGCCTCTGGCAAAGTCATGCTCTGCGACTTTGGCGTTTCTGCTCTCCTTCTTACCGCTTCAAGCAAGCGGAACACTCTTGTCGGAACACCTCATTGGATGGCCCCGGAGGTTGCCCATGCTGCGTCATACGACACAAAGGCGGACATCTGGAGTTTGGGAATAATGATTTACGAAATGATCAAAGGAAGCGCTCCACATTCACATATTCTCGACCAGCACAAGCTCATTCAAATGATTCCACGGATGAAGCCCCCACGATTGATCGAGGGCGAAGGAACTAAAGAATTGAGAGAGTTTGTCTCCCAGTGCTTACGAGAATCCCCTGCCGATGTACGTTCTCCCTTACCCCAGTTGTCCTTTCCCGTCACTTAAATTGGTCTTATTAGCGGTTGACTGCTGATGAACTATCCCGAACAAAGCTTATAAAGTCTGCCGCAAAGACTCCTGTGACAATCCTAAAGGATTTGATTCTGCGGTATGATGCATGGGTGAAGAGTGGCGGTACCCGTGCAAGTATGATGGGCAGTTTGCCTTGGGAAGAAGACGAGGCCGAAGAGTGGGTCCTCTCCTTCTCATATCGGTCTGACACTTGCTGATGACCGTTGCTATCGTAGCCGGGACCCTACCTCTGGCCAATCTCAGGAAAATGCATGGGAGTTTGACACTGTCCGAGGATCGTCTTTCGGAGATTCTCTTCTTGCGGGGGCCGATTCCCTACCTCTGCCCTCTTCTATAGGCGACGACTCTACTTCATCCGCTACCATACGACCACCTCCCTCTAAAGTACCTTTGACCCTTCAGAGGATATTTGGAGACGACCTCGAAGCACCGCCCCCGATCAATACATTGCAATTCCCAACCGTTGACCCTACCATATCACTAGCTCCTCCATTACTCACTCCGCAGACCCCACGTAGCACGAGGGGTAGACCCCGAAGTCCAACAGCACCTACACCCCCTGAAGAGGTCCGCACCGCAAAGCAAACATCCTTCGTCTTCCCACCCCGCTCCAACACTCCCCGTTCAGCTTCGGCCTTCCCTCCAGCCCCACTCGATAATGATGCATTGTACCCTCCACTAGACCGGGGATGGAACAAGGCGAGAAAAATATCCGGAGGAGCCCTTGACCTACCAGCACTCCCATCGGACTCATTCTCGTCCAAGGCATCGAGTTCTGGTGCTATCAATTTCCGCCAGACATCCCGAGATCGAAGGCCGCTTCGTGGTCCTCCGCCTAGCATTGAGGTACCATACTATCCCGACGATGGTGACTTTGACGAGAGCGATATCTCGACATCTACCTTGGTCAAAACCCCCGTATCATCCTCGGAACCTTCATCCTCCCAAGTTTCGCAACCCAGACTCACTCGAAAACGCTCGCAGAGCAGTGCTGCAGAGTCTACACCACCCGGGGGTCGTTTGACTCCTTTGGGAAGCGGAATACCTCATCGAAATCGGACGTTGAATTCTTCTACTGATTTTCATTTTCCTGTTAATCCTGGACCAAGGTCTGCGTCTTTGGTTCATGAACCATTTGATAATGTTGGTTATGGGGCGTCTGGATCGCCCCGACTTGGACCTAAACAGTCTGTTGAGAGTTTGAAGAGGCCGTTGGATTTGTTGGGATCGAGTGGTGGTGCGCATCATGTGAGTCGGTCAGTGGATTCTGTTGATAGGAGGAGTGGGGAAGGGCATCATGGTAGCCATTTGCATGGGACGAATGGGTTGTATGATCCTGACGGAAATCCTGTAGTAAACGGGTTTGGAAGGGTAATTATCTATATCTTCTGCTTTGCTTTTCGTGAATACTCATCAAACTGTGACGTTGACAGAAGTTTGAACATCCTGAAATAGCTCGCTCGTCGAGTTTACCTCAGATCTCACAATCACCTCCTTCTCCGAATATATCCTCTGCTTCACAACGCTCACGGCATGATCGTTCTCCCTCTGGTACACCTCAGCCCAGTTTGGCGCCCCTCACTTTACCATCTGCAGCATCTTCCTCTACTTCGCTCAATTCAGCAACATCATCGTCATCTCTCTCGATATTTGGTAACTCGTCGCAATCAATACCTACTCAACCACAACAACCCTCCTCAGCATCCGCCCATGCACCGACTGCTCACACCCGTTCACATTCTCAGAATCATGCACAAGCACCAATAACGCCCATGTCGTCTTCGACGGGTTCGCCTCCAAATCCTCCTCCGCCTGCTACAGTCGCGAACGGTCTAACCGCCTCTGCCGTTCCTATCCCTCCAGTTCCGCTCGCAAGTCTAACTGGCCCAACAATTCTCCCTCTCAACTTCATCCCCCTGACCCTCTCACACGAAGCGACACACGCCCAATTGGCTACTACAGTTGATGATCTGGCTCAATGGTTGTCCGTCGTTGAGCTTGGGTTGACAGGTCTGTTAGAATCAGCGAACGAGGATATCATTGAGGAGGAACAGGAGAGTGATGTTGTTTCTCCGGGGTAGAAGCAGAGAAAGAGTTTGTTGAGAGTAATGGAGTGGGTGTCAATGGGGGACTTGTGAATGGGCATGGGTTGTTTGAGAAGGATGGGTCGTCTGCGTCTGTTTTGGCGCATTAATCATTGATCTTGGTGGATCTACGCGCTTTCGAGAATGGATCTGCGGCTGCTTCTAGGGCTGTCGATCCAGGAGGTCGGGTATGGTTGATGTCGATGAAGGGGTGTATGGGCGTATGTATGGATTTTTGTTTTGGACATTATTGGTCGTATCTCGCTGTGCAACGGATTCTCTATCTCTGTTTGTCTCGATTCTCCCATCATCCTCTTTCATTTTTTTTTTGCGTCCTCACTCATCCTTTGGTCGATTGCTTGAACCATAGCATAATTTAATCTCACCTAGGTGTTTGTACATCATAGCATTTTCTTTTACGTGGTAGACGTCTAGCGAGACTAGATGTGTAGGTTTTATGAATTATATATAAAAAACTTGAAACCCGGGAGAGCACGGAGGGAGATTTTACAGCGAGAGGAGACTATGAATTCTATGGTACTACATGCACGATGGTGGGGAATCTAGATGATTTCGTTGGTGGTGAGGTATTCGGTGATTATCCTGACACATGCGGCGACGTCGTGTTCATCGGTCTTGATGTGGATTTCAGGCTTTTCGGGGGCTTCATATGGTGCGGAGATACCAGTGAAATCTACGTGAATAACGTATTGTTAGCGGGTATTCAAGAAATAAGGAAGGGATGTAACGTACCTTTAATCTCACCAGCACGAGCCTTCTTGTACAAACCCTTGGGATCACGCTGCTCGACGACGCTCAGAGGAGCATCAACGTAGACCTCAATAAAGTGCAGGCCACCCTTCTCGTGGAGATCCCTGGCGACTTGACGATCTTGACGGTATGGCGAGATGAAAGCGGTACAGCAGATCAAAGACGAGTCTGCGAACAATTTTGAGACCTGAAATATAATCAGCGGGTAAGATGTTTTATATATGGGAGAAAATAATGGATGGTATTCACCTCTCCGATACGTCTGATGTTCTCGTTTCTGGACTTTTCGTCGAACCCGAGATCCTTGTTCAATCCGAATCTGATGTTATCCCCATCTAGACGGTATGCGGCCTTCTTGAGGTGAAGCAAGTGTTGCTCGAGGGCACATGCAATCGTGGACTACAGATTGACGAAGAGGCATGATGAGATGAGATCTCGCCGACATGTAAATCAGGGCGAGTCCCACCTTTCCGCTTGCACTGAGACCAGTGAACCAGATCGTAGCACCTTTCTGACCGAGAAGCTGAGCACGCTCAGAGTGGTCGACGGAGCCTAGAACGAGTCGGTAAGCCTATAGCGCCCATTGAAAAAAAAACATATAATGGTAGAAACGTACCGGCGTGGAAAGTGATGTTGGTGGCCATTTGGGATATTTAAAGGAGTCGGTCGCGTACAAGAATTCGGAATTCTATGTGAAGGGTGGGGAAGAGTGGAAGGGGAAGAGTGGGCTAAAAGTTGTGAGGGTGCTCTGAACGAAAGTTGACACCATCATGGCGGTATAAGTACAAGAGTGAGCACGTGCAGGATTGCGGATGATGAGGAGAATTTTGAGGGCTTGGGATTCGTCGGACTGGAGATGTTTCAAAGGTCAACGAATGGAAAGACAAGCAAAGCTAACGGATTTGTGAAAGCTGAGCAAGCAGTGTCGGAATTCCATAAAAGCTTGATGAGGGTTGGTGAATGGCAAGGAGGTCATAGGCCGCAATGGTGCGTGTGTGAACGGATGGCGTGTTTCGTGTCATGCGTTGGCTATGCATCAACGGACAATGAGATACGCTGGGATATCTCGTTGGCGTATTCCAGATACTTGTCAACTATTCGTGTGGTGTCCGGCCAATCTCGAGTTGCGTATATCGTAGAGTCTAAGTATACACGGCCGATGATGCTCGGTCTTGGCTGATTGCCGACTCATGGACACAACGCGCCAATGACCTACACCACGCTCTCACCGCTCTCACTCGTTCCGCTCAATCGCAATCCATGACATCGAATATCTTCTTGATCTGCAGAAGCTTAATGCCTGACGACAGTGTTTCGTAAACCCAAGCTGCAGAACGTGCCGCAAAACTGGAACGTCTCGGGTTGCCTCAGGCCGTCGATCGCAAGACTCACGTTGGGATCTTATGCTTGGTTTCACCCAGTGACATATGGGGTCTGTTTTCACAAGGCGGTCTTCTCGATATGTAAGTACTTGCACCCACTTCACGCTTGATTTACTCATCACCAATATCTCTACAATGCTAGATCCATGGATCGAAGCCCTTCAAGCTGAGCGAGACCAATAAGTTGAATATGCATGTAAACCCAATCATTTTCGATGAATTTCCTCGAGGCAGGGACAATACCATCGCTCGTATGAGGAGAATCATGATATGTGTTCTCTCGCAACGCAAATTCTTGAATATTGTCCCAAGAGGTTCAATCTGTGTGTCCTCGCAACCAATGTCCATGAACTGCCCGTCATGCAGAACAAGTCGTATGGGCGATAGCCTCACCCGTATCCAACATTCCTGTTGGTGAACGGTATCCACGATCCCGCATAGATACAGGCCTCAGTCCCTGCTTCAGACCAACAGATCTCTTGGTCGACACTGCGACGTATCCTCTACATCCTTCCACCATTCTCTCTTGCTTATGAATCAATCATCTCGCACGACTGATCCAAACCCGGAATATCATTTACTATTGCTTCATCGTAGTGCTCAACTTGTTTTTACCCTGGAGGTCTTTCTCGAAGACGTTACGATGCATGGGTCGCCGGAATGGTGTTGATCCCTTTTCTGTGTCTTCTCTCATCTAGGTACGCGTTTCAAACCTCATTTTCACCATTATACTTCACGCAATGGATCGACTCATAGGTGCATACCGCATATATATGGGTGCGCGGTTTCAGAGCCAGAAAATGTCTCTTCATCAGTGCTCCAGAACACCATGAAGCCAATTCCGTTCTGCGCAAGTCGTTTGTTGGGCGCTTGATTCAATTACAATTCCGAACTGCACCATATCTCATTCCACAATATTATTCAGACGTTCGGATTTTACGATCCAAATTTCTCGTTGATTGTAGGCAAGGGAGACATTTAAATCCTAGGTTCTATAGACTACAGCAATGTAAGAGACGCAATCTGTTCCGCTTGTAACCAGTCGTTGAGATCCCATTTTCATTCCGACTAGGTTACAGATGACGGCCTACTTGGGCTCACTTGCTGACATGACCATAGTCAGCCTCCGAACACAGCAGTATGTGAGCCCGTGTTCGTAAGGCTAACTACCCATTCCCAACTTCATCCTCAACACTTCATCTTCAACGTCACCTCCAACCCCATCACTGTCAAGATGATCCTCATCCCATTCCCCGATACCCGACTCTATCTACCCTCTACTCCTCCAAGGGGTCCCTCCTTACCAAGGGCTCCGATGAAGCTTCGCAAACGCCTTACTACTGCTGACCCAGGCATAGTCGTTCCCAAGCAGGCGAAGAAGGGTACAGTCAAGAAACTCCTCGAGAAACCCCGAGTTGTCGTCGGAGCTCTCAAGTCGGTTCTCGCCAAAGTCCCTAAGGCAAAGAAGCACCACGACCCTCCGTCAGATGTCAGCACCGATACTGACAGTGTCGTCTCTGCATCGGACGATACAAGCTCAGCGGACAGCAGCGAAGACGAGAGCGCAATCGCGAGCGAGGAGGTCGAAATTGGAGATGGGGTCGAAGATGAGGTCGTAACTGGTGATTCTTCTGTCGCTCCTCTCGACGATGTGGAGGGCGTCGTAGAAGAAGAAGATATCCCCGTCTTCGAGGTCGTTCCCGACACTATCCCAGAAGACGCCCCAGGCACACAGCTCCTTCCCGATGAGGAAGGCGATGGCTGCATTGCTTGCATCCTTGGGATAGGTCACGGAATTTCTGATGTTGAAAGGTGAAATTCTATTCGCTGTTCCACAACCATTCAATTCATATCTCTGTTCATAGCGATGTCTCACAAGTCGAGGACTCCCTGGCAAGCACTGAACCTGGATCGGAGGTTCCTGCACCTATCCTCGACGAAGAGACGAAAGCTATCTCCTCTGTTCAAGTCGTTGACGAAGCAGAGGTCACCGAAGTGAATGGATTTGTTGCTGTCGAGAATGAAAGGTACGTGATTTGATCACTCGAACCCTACCTCGCGCTGAAGGATTATCATGATCGTGCAGCTCTATTCCTCAAGACACAGTCGTTGAACAAGCGGGCGACTCCACCGAATCCCTCGAAGTTGCACTTGTAGTGTACGCAAATGCAGGCACGACAACCGAGGATCTATCCTATGTTTCCCTTGATCCCATTCCTACCCCCGACACTTCCGACGCTCTTGTAGTATATGCGAACGCAGGCACGACAACCGAGGATCTATCCTACGTTTCCCTTGATCCTATTCCCACCCCCAACACTGCCGACACCCCTTCCCCTTCTGTTCCCGCTCTTCTCGACCCTCGTCCAGTCGCCACCTCCGTCGATATTCCTGTCGATGCCCACAACGAGGTTTCCACTGAAGGTCGCACCAAGACTCTTACTGCCTTGATCCAAGAAGCAGTATCTCGTATTTCAGACACGACTGGTCTTCCACCATCAACCATCATCCAATTCGCAGCCAACCTCTACTTTCACGAAGTATTGGTTCCTTCTGCTGCTCAACCTGCCACACCCGAGGCTCCAGCCCCAGCAAAGGTCACTGCTGAGGTATCTATCCAAACTGACGATGTTCCGATCAGCACTGAGGAGACTGAGGAAGAGGTGGATGGGTGTATCATTTCTCCAATGACTGCGAAAGAGAGGGAGGAAGAATTCGAACTCATCGATAGGGTGATGCGTGGTGCGCGCGCTAGGAAACGTGCTGCGCTTGATGTCGGTGAACAGATGATCTGGGTATGTGCTTCGCTGTTGTTCGATCTCATCTCCATTTGCATTCTCATGGATGGCACTTCTAGTTTGGGATTGAAGATAAAATCCTCAACGAGAAGTACTTCCTAATCATTCAGACGGCGTCGATCCCCGATGTGGTGCGTACTACTTACTATTCATGTTAGCAAACTGATCTGACTTCCCCGAAGTTCAAGCTCCTGCCTCCCAAGCCTGTCATCCCGGTCTTTGAGTTGGAGGATGTTCCTGATGAACCGGCTCCCCCACCCCCTCCTCCACCTGGTCCTCCGCCTCCACCTCCTCCGGCTGCGCTTGCTCCTCCCCCATTGGTGTCTTGTGGTCGTAAGACTCTCGCACTTCCAGCACCATCTTCCGATACGCCTGCCACTGCCGACCCTTCTGCTCCCTCTGCCTCCTCCACACCTCCTGCACCTTCTCCTGATCCTGCGGCTGACAGGAAGGCTCAGGAAGCAGCCAAGGCAAAGGCAAGGGAAGAACTTCGTGCTGCTATCATGCAAAGACAGGAGAACGGGCTTGGACTTCGGAATGCGCAAGATCGTGTTCTTCGTCCAGCGGAGGTATGTTCAACTTATCTATATTCTTCCATCATCGTGTTAACCGGTTTCAATGCAGCCAAAGTCCGAGGTAGCTCCATGGCAGCAAGAAATGCTTCGTCGCAACGGTGGCGACTCGAGCAGGACCGACAACATTGCTGGACCTTCGAGGGTCCAGCAGGAGTCCGACGCAGAGGTAAGTAGTTGTCGTCCATCGTCATCGTCTTGATTTTGATCTATCCCCGTTTCCTCAGCCCAATCTTCGCATTCAGCTTAGGGCAACTGGTCGATCATTGGTTGATGCGCCCACTCAGCAGACGGGGTCCGATGATACGCCCGACAATGTCGCTGGACCTTCGGAGGTCCAGCAGGAGTCCAACGCAGAGGTAAGTAATTCTCATCTGGTTCCGTAGTCTGTGTGCTGATCCATTCCTTGCTCTATAGCCTTATGTTCGACCCCTCTTCGGACTGAGGCCAACTGGCCGTTCATTGGTCGACGAGCCCAATGTTCAACTCAATGTTCAACCCCGCTTCCAGCTCAGGGCAACCGGCCGGTCATTGGTAGATGAGCCCGGGCCCGCTCAGCAGTCGGGGTCTGATGACATGCCTGACAACGTTGCTGGACCTTCGGAGGTCCAGCAGGAGCCTAACGCAGAGGTAAGCAACTTTCATTTGCTGTTGTAGTCTCTGTTGACCCAATCCCATGTCCGCAGTCCTATGTTCGACCCCTCTTTGGACTGAGGGCAACTGGCCGGTCATTGGTCAACGAGACGACTCAACAGACAAGGTCCGATGATGCGCCGGGCATGGATATCAGCAATCTCAGGGCGAACTTGAGACGTACTGGTCGCGATATTGGGAACGAGAATGAAGGCATTCTCAGGAGATTGAGGAAGGGCAAGGGAGTGTCCCGACCTCCACTACAGTCTGTCAATGGCCCACGGGAGGGAAGTGCTTGAAAGGGTTTTATGTTTTCATGGTTTTGGTTATTGGTCAGTTTCTCTTTGTCGATTCTTCGTTCATTCGCTGATTTATACTTACCAGGTGAACTGTTTCTTTTTGGGTTTTTCGGGTTGCCCTTCATTGGACTGTTATGTTGCGAAATTCTGGTTAACTACTGGTGAAAAGAGAGGAATGCGAGAATCAACAAAAACCAAGATAGCTATGGATAAATACAGAAAATCAACTTCCAAGGCAGGAGAGAAGGAGAAAACATAGAAAAGAATACGCATCTCGAGCGAGTAGATAGAAATAGATTGAAAAGACCAAAAACATTTAGATAACACTCGCATTCCTGTCGTCTCTGCTGTGCATGTATCTTCGGTCTCGATAAATCCTCTCAGGTCCCCAACTGAACTCCCACTTGTGATTTTGTTGTTACATTTTGACGAAAGTCCTCAATATGAGACGTGTATCCCAACTTGAATGGTTAAAACAGACAAGCTTCGAGCTACATCGCAGACCGATGTTTGACCTGAAAGGAAATTAGACGCCGACGAAGTGCAAACCATCGACCCAGTGTCTTGGGGGCACAAGGAGTTTAGACGAAGTGGTAGGTAAGATACTTCCACTAAATCTAGTTTCTGCCGACTCTGACTGTGATGAGAATTCCAAGCCAGAGTATGGGAGGGCACTGCTGGTAGGTTGGTCACAACCATGTTTTCGGCTCATCCGACTCGTAAGAAATTCATTGTCTTGGATTCGAGGATTAAGTTTTGATTATTAGTGAGATTAAGAAATATAGAATCAAGAGCTCTAACAGATGATACATGTAAGCAAGAAAGAAATGGGCGACGATCTCATGTAAGATCTCGAATCGGAGGACTGTTTCTTGCTACCCGATTGTCGAGGCTTGCAATCAGCCTGAGGGAATTGCTCTCTCCGTGCAAATAGCTGAATTACAAAAGTATAAATCCCAAGCGTAACCAGAATCAACCTGAGCTCACCGTTCAAGGAAATACCTCTTTGTCAATCATCCATTCGCCCATTAGGCCAAGCCATCCTCTAGATCTGTCAACATCAGGTTCAACATCTGAATCGATTCATCAGACTTTGAATGCAGGGTTAGTAATGGAACAATACGTACAGCGAAAGACGGTACGGAATATCAACCCAGATCGCTCACAGGCCTTAGCAAACTGGTCCAAATTCAAGAAAAAGGCCTCTGCTCCTTCCGCCTCAGGTTTAGGCTTTTCAAGGCAGACTAGAACCTCAACCGTATCCAGATCCAAAGGAAGTGATCCCTGTTGATGCAAAAACCAAGAAGCGGCCATTTCGAAATCTTTGACCTCGACTTCATTTGTAGGTAACCTGGCGCAGTTCTCAAAGGTTGTCCATTCCGATGGGAAAGCCATGAATCTGAGGATACGCAACCCCCTAGGAAGTGATAGCGTCTCGAGCACTCCCGAGTCCAGTCTCGATCCCGAGAAAAACTTGCAAGGGAGAGTGAGGTCATGGATGTTATCTAAGTATCCACCGAACCACAACTCTGCGATTCTAGCATGGAGTCTCGCAAGAATATATAGTTTCTTCAACTGCCAGAGACAACTCGGTTCTATACTGGGATCAATGGTGTTGAAGTGGAGCTCCAGGGACTCCAGTTGAGGAAACACGTGTGATGTAATGTCCACGGTGTCAGGGGTTTCTTCATGGGCCAGCCTGAAGAAGGAAGAAACGATTTGAAGGATCCGTAATTGTGGAAATGGCGTCTGGATGGCCCGGGGAGGATCGTCGTTGGGGGAAGGTTCCGTGATTGTTAGATGAGCAAGTTGAAGAATCTCCAGTACTGGAAATTCAACCCCAGGGACAATCGACGTGAGAGATGTGGCATGAAAATCTGAGATGGTGAGAACCCGTAGTCGATGGTGGAGATTTGTGTGGATGGGGAAGTAGGCAGAGAATGGCAAGCGTGGTTCCTTATTCCACATAGACCGAATGATGGATAACGTATCGACGTTAGGACAGGTTTCAACGATGCGACGAATATGGCGAGGAAGGCGAGAGACTGGTGGAGTTATTCTGATGTGAAAGATGAATCCCATGAGAATCCGCCAGAATGAAAGGGAAGTTCTATCGATAAAGGTGATACTCTTGACGCGGGAGGAAAATGACGGGNNGNNTTTGAATTACTTTCTTAGACGTCTGGTTTTGCGGGGCTCTTGACTTATGGGGGCGTGGTGAGGTATACAGAATATCCATTGCGGCAATGTACCATGAACTTGCAAACGAGAGGCTGCGGCAAGGAGGTGGTCACGGCGCCGGAACTTTGAACCCATTATCCTTGAAGAAAAAATGTCATGGGGAGTTTCATGCAAGAAACTGGAAGTATATCGATCGTAGGGATCGAGAAGCTGTTGAAAGATGTAAGTGAGAAGCTCGTAAGGATACGTGCGAGTGGCCACAGCCTGGACAACTGTTCTCCTTCTCAAAAGTTGAGTAATTATCTGCATCTGGGAGATTATCTTTAAGAAATTGCGCTCTTGAGAGGGCTTTCAACCTCTGAAGAGGGACGTTTTCTCTGAGGAAAGAATGGATGGCGGTACTTGGTGAAGGTTGGAAAGAAGACTGACTCACTGGCCTGGGCACGCGCCATTGAAGAAAAGCAGCCGAGACGATATCAAATTGGATGCTTGGACCCAACTTAGATACTAGATAGTCATCCCACTTCACCAACCACCATCTATGCTTTGAAGACCCCAGAGCTTTATACCACACTACTTGAAGTGCGGAGGGATGGTTATCTCGTCATACGGACCTGGCATACTTCATCTCGAATTTAGGACCCTCATATGCTATCCCCGCTATGAAGAAGGCTGACCTTGGCCCGAAAAATTCAGAGCCGCATGCCCAAGCTGAGAGTTGTTGAAGTTCTTGACGTGTTGATCTCAACTTTCTCCCAGAATCTATATGGATACTGATACTCTCCATGGTAAGTGTTTTTTCTCTGTTACGTATCCCTGCCAAACTTACCAGGGAGCAGCGTGAGCTCTCAAACTGGTAGGTTCCATTCCGTATTGATCTTTTTCACGATTTACTCAAGTGCACACCCTACAGTCTGCATCATCCCAACGTTCACATAGCGTTGGGGCCCATGGTCAGAGGCATCCAAACCCGTTCAATCACATTCGCTCATCCGCTGAGTCCAGACTATTTCTACGACCTCGCGGATGTATCAGCCTGTGCCTACGGATTGGAACTGCGGTCCCCCACATAGCAGCGTTCCAGACTTTGTGCGTCAGTGCGGTTGAAGTGCGGGTACCCTCAATGTGAACCTTCCGCCCTTTCTGTGTTCCCAAAGTGCCGCCTTCGCTCGGGCGTGTCTAGACCTCGTGGGTTCTCCGTGCTATGGATGATTATGCATACACATCGACAACACATTTTGTCTGATTCTGGGCTATGGGAAATGTGAGTATAAAAACTAAGGATGAAGAAGCCAGAGACTTCATCAGAATACCGACTCAACCTCCACTTCTCACATTCTCTTTAATCCTTCTCTTTAACAACCCCATCTATTTCCTTGCTCATCAGTCAACATGCGTGCTTCATTCTTCGCTGTGGTCCCACTTGTCGCTGCAACGCTCGTTGCGAGTGCTCCCCTCGATACCCGTGGCAACACTTATATCCCTTCCTTCGCAAAGGGAGGCAACGCTCAGTCAGGCAACTCTGGTAATGCCAACGGCGGAGGTGTCTACAACGCCGGCTGGTTTGTTGACAACACTGCATATGCTAGTAAGTTGTAGACGACATCCTTAGACATCGCACGATCCTTACAACGATTGACTACTAGATAAAGCCGGGAAGGGTGGATTGACGCAATCCGGTACTGCTCAGGGAGGTAGCGGTTACGGTGGAGGTGGATCCGCAGTCTCTGGCAACACAGGCAATGCGAACGGTGGCGATGTCCAAAATTACGGAGGTATTCTGATCAATGGTTACAAGTCCAGTGAGTATCTATCGAAGTTCGCTAATTTTGATGTCACTGACTGTTTGGAATATAGACCAAGCCGGGAATGGCGGTGTCGCACAGAGCGGGAATGCGTACGGAGGCAACGCTTGGAAAAGAGGCAACTCCTTCAACTTTGGAAAGGGTGGAAACTCGCAGTCAGGAAACACCGGCAACGTTGATGGTGGAAATGTGGTGAACGCAGGTGGAAAGATCATCAATACTCCCTTCGCCAGTGAGTATCCCCATTATACGTTGTACCATCCCTCTCATTCTTACATTATCCACAGACCAGGCTGGGAAGGGTGGATTGACACAATCTGGTCTCGCTGTTGGCGGGAATGGCAAGGGTGGAGGAGGCTCTGCTGTCTCTGGCAACACCGGAAACTCAAATGGCGGCTCGGTTGGCAACTTCGGAGGTGTGATTGTGAACGGATATAAGTCCAGTAAGTCGACTTTCTCTTCTGTTTCAACATAGGGACCTAGGCTAACCCATTGTCTCTTCCTTGTAGACACAGCTGGGAATGGCGGTACTTCCAAGAGCGGGGATGCTGTCGGTGGTTATGCTTATTGGTCTCATTTCCTTTTCTCTTCATATCTCGGTATCTTTTTATCTCTCAACATCTTGGGGTTTCAGTGGGTTCCACGTATAATCGCTATCGCATTCAACCTATGTAATCTGCAGTAGTATTCTCTCCTCTTAATTGGTTCTCATTGGCTTTACCATATTCCAATGATTGATGATTGGCTTTCTTGGATCGAAGACTCAGACAAGAATCGGAATCTCGCGCCTGAAAGCTTGCGTTAATTGTTCCCAGTGCATTGTTTGTTTCTCAGTCGAGCTGACACAGCAAAACGTTCAGGTCTCTTCTCCGTATTGACACACTGTTCACTGGGGTTCAGATTACACGACACCGAAAGAATCAGCCATCTTGGGACATTTGTTGTAGATCAATCTCTGTCCGAGACGCATCAGTTGTATCGTACCATAAAAGCTCAAGGCTTTGAGCCTGACCTTCGGAACGAGTTGCATGAGGGGTATGCATGTGCGCCATCAGCCAGACTCACCACAACGGCAACCTCGAGCTGAGAAAATGAACCAATAGTGGTATGGAAATGAGTCTTTACATCTTGTTTGACAAATTCCCCACTACCGAGAGCTCAAGGGAATCCCAAACTCAAATGTCCACGATAGGGTGAGTCCGGAAAGTGGGCTCATGGTCGCACACATTGAAAAAAAATAGGTCTACAATTTTTGGGACGACTCAGGCGAAGAGAAACGAGGAAGCCTTTCGTGCAGTTGAATCTCGAGGTGAAAAACCCGGTGAGAGGGATTTGGGCCAAGTTGAATCACGACAGTCCAGTCGGACTCACGCTCGAATGTTATGCGTGACGATCACATGAATGTGACCCGACGCGCCTTTGTTGCATCGACTCGGACGCGTGGCAACACTTCAGCTTGCTCAACCTCTGATTTTATTGTAACCCCCGCCGAGAGAATCCATACCAATATCGAACATGATATCACCACGCGTGAACACTGCTCGGATGGGTGACTATATTGGCCGCATCGTCCGACTGGAAAACACCTCGAAGTCTGTGCCATCCCGCTCTGTGCTACCAATGAGGTAGTCTCTCAATTGTAAACAGACCTGGTGAAATGATTGGCACTTCGTCTTTTCTCTGTAGCAAATGATGGAGGAAAAGTTGAAGCCCACGGTGGTGAAGTGAGTTCGCTCTTGTTTCCCGTGCCATTCTCCAGACAGGGGACCGGCCGATGAAGATCCAACATACTACGTCAAGGAAAACTGATTGTGTGGCAGAAGCTGAAGTCGTGACACAAACTCGGTCATAATTTTTGGGAGTGATCATGGTGTGTCCATTCTTCGACTCTCGATTCAATAATAACTCCCGAGTCAACTTGAACTCCTTCGAGTCCAATCCACGTTACCCATCTCCGATATCATTTGGATGCTTCAATTCTGGCATTCAGCATTTTTTTAGGTGGCGACGGTACAATAAAAGCTCATTAATATATAGCATCTAGGTCGTAGGTCATACCCGGTGGACGATGTACCCTACTGCCGTTGTCCTGGGCTCATATTCTCATTTTGACCAGGTTGTTGATGACACCCCACGGAGGCTCACTAACCGACACGGTCAGCCTCCATAGTGGATAGGATGGATGGACCGTGCTCGTCTGGTCTTGTATCGACCTCACCAACATCCTCACTCACGCCCTCAACGTCCTCGACATCTCGCCAACAAGATGATCCCTATTCCTTATCCCGATGCCCGTTTCTATCTACCCTCTGCTCCTCCAGGGAGGTCCTCTTCACCAAGGACCCCGAGCAAGCTTCGAAAACGCCCTGAACCCGATACAGCATCGCCCAAGCAGACCAAGAAGGGTGCTGTCAAGAAGCTCCTCAAGAAGCCCCGAATCTTCGTTGGAGCTTGCAAGTCGGCCCTCGCCAAAGTCCACAAGGCTAAGGGCAAGCACATTCGTGCTCAATCCAACGTCGAGTCTGATGCCTGCATCGCTGGTGTTGTTCCCGCACCAGATATCAGCGAGGACGTTGAAGAGAGCGAGAGCGAAGGCGAAGGCACAGACGAGGGTCAGGAAGTCGAAAATCGGGATGGAGATGCGGATAATGTCTATATGGAGGTTGAAGTTGTGGTTGGTGACATCTCTACCGTTATTCCCCTCTCTAGCGAAGAAGTGGAGGGGATTGAAGATGCACCAGTTCCTGTTGCTGTTCCCGAGATCCGAGTTATTCAACATTCCTTCACTGAGGAAGAGGGCATTGACTGCATCGCCTGCATTCTCGGGATCGGTCACGGAAACTCTGATGTTGTAAGGTAAGATATCCGACATTCTCTTCGTTCTTTATAAGGTGCTCACCCCTGCCCTCAGCGATGTATCGCTAAATGAGGACCCTCAAAGAAGCAACGAAACTGAAACTGAGGTTTCTGCTCCTCTTCTCGACGCGGATGTTGGAATTATTGATGAAGTGTGCGAGAAAGTGAATGAGAATGTTACTGTGAAGAATGAAAGGTATGTATTGCGCTCATTCAAGAGCTTTCTCGAGCTGACTTGCAATTGCTACCATAAAGCCCTGACCCCGAAGATGTCCAAGTTGTCCCTGAGCAAGCTCACGACTCTTCTGCCATCGTCAAACCACCCGTAGTGTACGCAAACGCGGGTACCAGCACCGACGATCTCTCCTGCGTTTCCCTTGACTTGGTTCCCATCTCCAAGATCCCTTCTCCATCTCCATCTCCATCTCCATCTCCCTCAGTCCCCGCTCTCCTCGATGCTAGCCCAGTCACCACCTCCGTCGATGCCCACAATGAGGTTTCCACTGAAGTTCGTGCGAAAACTCTCACTGCTTTGATCAATGAAGCAGTAGCTCGTATTTCCGACGCGACTGGTCTTCCACCATCAGCCATCATCCAATTTGCGGCCAACCTATATTCTCACGAGATATTGGTTCCTTCTGCTGCTCAATCCGCTGCACCCGAGGCTCCGAGTCCATCTCCAGCCCCAACGAAGGTCACTGCTGAGGTATCTATCCAAACCGACGATGTTCCTGTCAGCACTGAGGATGAGGAGGAGGTGGATGGGTGTATCATTTCTCCGATGACTGCTGATGAGAGGGAGGAAGAATTCGAACTCATCGATCGGGTGATGAGGGGTGCACGCGCTAGGAAACGTGCTGCACTTGATGTCGGTGAACAGATGATCTGGGTATGTGTTCCGGTCATGTTCAGTCCACCATCTCAATGCACGTTCTGATAAATGGCACTTCTAGTTCGGGATTGAAGATAAGATTCTCAACGAGAAGTACTTTTTGATAATTCAGACGGCGTCGATACCCGATGTGGTGAGCATTTCCATTCATATTGTTAGCAACTCGAAGCTGATCTGACTTCTTCGAAGTTCAAACTCCTGCCTCCCAAGCCCATTATACCTGTATTTGAGTTGGAGGATCTCCC
>JANAWD010000027.1:0-140800 GCA_027627245.1 Meripilus lineatus | reverse complement strand
AAAACTTCAAGGCTTTCCGAGTCCAATCCGGTCAAGTTTCGTTATCTCAAATCTCAAAACCAAGATCGTTTAGACGTAACTCAAGACAAGGTATCAATGCATTGTACGGAATGATACAATTTCAAGACTAAGAAACGAACAGGTCAGTATTTTAAAAAGAAACGTCGGAATCAGTTAGAAGGCCTACTAAACAAAACAAAACAAAAAAAAAGAAAAACCAAGACAACAAAAACAATAAAATGACAAGGATCCACAGACAGGATTCCAAGAGTTGGGATAGTCGTCGCCTAGTAATAGAAACAGAATACGGAAAACGGGAAGGGATTCGACGAGGGAGAAGAGAAGACGGGGCAGGATCAGGATCACGGAACAATATGGGAAGTCGGGAACGGTCCTGGATGAAACGGGTGGTAAAGATGTGAGGTGGGGTAACATGGCGCCTTAATGTCAGGATACGTCCATAGGTTGTTTTAATGATAACAAGAAGTCGTAATAAACGAACTAGGGTGGGGCAAACAAAAATTGCATATGGAGGTTCGGGGGCGTCAATGTAAAAAAGATGGGGTCCAGTATCGTAGGTAGGTAAAAAGTCAAGGATCAAAAGTCAAAAGAAATGTAGAAAGGAGGAGTCAAGAAACAGTCTCTGTCATTAAAAATAGCACAAAATGTCCTTTAAAGCACAGTCAATGCACCCCCAACAACGCTAATAACCATAGCAGCGATGACTCCCAACATCGCCTGTTGGCCACCCATCGACATCGCGCCGTTGTTGTTATTGTTGTTGTTGTTTCCGTTGCCAGATCCACTTCCGGATCCACCTGTCTGTGATCCACCAGAAGCGGTAGCAGGGGCAGACGGAGTGAAAGTAGCAGAGGGATTAGCCAAACAGGAAGAAGCAGCGGCGTTGGCATTAGCGATGGACGATGGCGCGTTCTTATTGATAGTTGCGTTTCCTGAAAAGTCGCAGGATTGGGGGTTGCGGTTGTTAGCCTCATAGAACTCGGACATGACGAAGGAGAGTTTGGTGGCTGAATTATTCCATAACGCAAAGTCAAAATGGCATATTTGTCAGTATATGCTGCGTGAGCGATTAATGAAGACTTACAAGGGTCGCAGAACGAGACACGGCCATAAACACCGGTAGAACCATTACCACCAATCTCATTACAGTTACCGCCAACACCACCGAGAAGCGAGCAACCCGTGTCAAGAAGAGGTCCAACGATCCCGCTAACATTGCTTGTCTTTGGCGTGAACTGGCAAGCCAAGTTGTTTTGCAAACAAGCGCAAGCAGCATCATTAGGTGTCGGAGGCAAAGTCGTCGAAGCAATGAACGAGGAGTTCTGTGCGGGGCAGCTCGGGTAAGTCGCAGCACCGGCGCCGCTCTGACTTGGGCTGTTCGGCGGGGAAAGGAGACCGTACTGAGTCTTGAGGCGATCAAAGTCGTCGCTTGTCGTGACAGTCGACCCATCAGACGAGATGGTTACCATTCCGAACTGACCCTGGCTGGAAGTGGCGGGGAAGTAGCTGAATGCCAAACCGCCAGACCAAATGTCAGACATGGGGCTGCTAAAGAGGGCCTGCGTTTCGGTCCAGAGACGGGGTGGGGAAGTAATGCAACCGAATTCGCTGAAGTAGGCGGCGACGTTGTATCCGGCAAAGGCACCATTCTTGCTGGCATATGCGCTCGCTGAGGCATCACCGCACCATTCGCTAGTGAGGTACCAGGGTGTTAGGAAGGGCGCTGGAGGATATGAGTGTGGGACCACTTACTAGTTGTTCAAACCGAAGAGATCGATGGAGTTGTCACCAGAGTTGGCGTTGGCAATGTCACAACTGAGGTAGTTGGCGAGAGGGTCCAACCAGGTGTTGTCGCCATCGATGGCGGCGTAACCGACCAAAGCGCTGGAGCTCTTTGAGGTGCTAAGGAATGTTAATCAGCCAAGACGCCAAGAGGATGGGGTTCGGGAAGTCGAAACTGACAGGTACGCCTTGACATCGCGAGCAGCGGCCTTGATATAGGTTGCGGCGTCGGAACCCTGTGGACCAATGACGACTTCATTACCGACGTTGTAGGCGAGAACGTTATCATATTTTGAGAAGACATCAATGGAACGGATGTAGAGATCTAAGAGGTTCGTTGACCAAGAAGGGCTGAGACGGTCGATGGAGCCATTGACGGGTAAGGAAAGATCAATGCTGGAGAGATGATTCTCGACTTAGAAGGATGATTGACTCGTTGAATAGAAGGGGTGACGTACATGGTGTAGATACCGGCGCTGCTGAGGTCGGCCATGCAGCTGTCGTGGTTCAGCGACGAGTCGACGCTGTAGACACGGATGGTGTTAACGCCGAGTTGTTGGAGGAAAGGAACATCTCGTTTGCAAGCATTAGCATCAGCCAGAGGGTCGACGAAGGAGGAGGGTTCAAGGAAGGGGTTATTAGGGTCGGTCGAAAGTTCGCCTTTGGGAGAAAAAGAGGTTAATGAGGAGCTGATGGTCGATGCTGGTCAGAAAGACGCGTACCCTGCTCCTGGTAGGCGACACCCTTGATGTAGAACCTAGTCCCGTCTTCTGTGTAGAGGTACCTGCCTGTTCTCGTAACCTTTG
Source organism: Meripilus lineatus (assembly GCA_027627245.1). Taxonomy (NCBI): domain Eukaryota; kingdom Fungi; phylum Basidiomycota; class Agaricomycetes; order Polyporales; family Meripilaceae; genus Meripilus; species Meripilus lineatus. The sequence goes on along the minus strand of JANAWD010000027.1, from coordinate 138,191 downwards.
GGAGAGCGTAGATTCCAGTAACCAGAGTAGCTACAACTGCCAGAGCAGTGGCCAGTCTATTCGTCGAACGCATGAGGGTATGAAGGGTCTTTGAGATGGCCGCTGGAGGAGAAGGAGGGTGGGTGCGACTGCGGAGACAGTGTCTGTAAAAAATAGAAAAGCAAGTGGAACGAAAATACTTTCAAGACGGGTGGTGGGAGGCCTATAGGAAGGGGCGGGTCCTGAAAGCCGTCTTTCCCACTTTGGTCTGGCGCTTCTGAAAGCCGCCCGTCGCCAAGGCCAGTCTCGATCACCATCCAACAGCCTGTCACCGCCCGTCCCTTTCGCTTTCTCTCGGCCTCTCCAACTGCTCCAGGGCAGACAAGGCCATCCCTCCCCGCCATCACTTCTCCAGCCAATCACACCCCATCGCCCGCCTAGCTCAATCGGATAGAGCGTCAGACTCTTACGAGTGCGGGTGAACATGATCTGCGATCTGAAGGCTGCGAGTTCGACCCTCGCGGTGGGCTACTGTTTTGCTTCTCAAGTATTTTTGGCTCAACCCAAGAGTCAAAAATAACTCTCGGCTCATTGCACGTTGCCAAACCGCAGTACCTGAGCTTCTTGAGAAATCCACCCTGCGGGGGCCTGCACCACACACCATTCACACCAGGGGTTCGCGGGACAAAAAGTGATTTAGAGGGTTCCGTAGTCCGTGTGTTCTAGGGTAAAATAATAGCAAAAATACATAACGGAGGGGTGCATCGCACTGTGCTCCCGTTCTTTCTTCATCCGTCTCATCATCTCCAGTCACTCAAGGCAGTACCTGTGTGACGGATCAAGAGTCGTGGCTGATGGCCTGCATCAACGAGTTCAACTATCCACGGTACGTGCAGCAGCTACGCGTACGTCAATGTGAGTTCCGATGGATTATATTATCAGATGGTGAAGGGTTGCGCACCTGATCATGTAGGGAATGATGGAAGCTATCAGAGTTCCAAAGCCTGCCCAGGCCAGGTAGAGTCCGTTCCCAATCGAAACTTCTATCCCAAGGGACACCATGTTCCCTGGTTGCCCCACCATAATGTCGTTCACTGACTGAGCCTTTTTGATAATGACAGTCCAGATGGTAGCACCAATCAAGAGCATGAAACTCCCAACGATGGCGAGCAGGGTCGAACCCAAGAACCCAACAGTGTGCTTCACAAGTCCACTATGCCAAGTCTGTCAGTGAGGTTTGCGGCCAAGATGGGTTCGGAGCCACTAACACAATGAACGCGAGGAAAGCACACACAGTCCCGATGGTCAGTAAGTAGTACGCTGCATTAGTGAAGTTTCCGAGGTATGAGGTATCGGTGAATGTGGTCTGAGTGACCAGAGCATTAGAAATCCTGGTATAATTGGCGAGCATGTCGGATGTAATAACGTCGTAAGGCGTGAACCGGCTAGCGGCAGTCGTGTTGGAGCATACACCCTCTGTCCCATTCACGTATCCGCAGTGAGAGTAGAGACCGAACTTGTATAGTTGACGAAGGCCATGCTGCTCTTCCAAAGGTGCAGACCCATTGGTGGTGTAAAGACCGTTGACGGGATCCGGGAAGATGGCAGCGGCAATGGCTTGTCTGTGGCACGAGATTGAGAGATGACACCGATGTTCACGTCCACGAAACATACCCATAAGCAGAGGTATTCACATTGATCTGTTGGAAGGATGGTCAGACGCTACGTACATGGGGTCAAGGGCGTACGAACCATGGAGATCTTCCGGGGGACATTAGAAGTGTTGATTTGACCAACCTACATCAACACGTCAATATAATCAACACACGATAGGCGAATGCGCAATGATGAGACGAACGTGCATGAATATCAGACACAACAGCGAGGTAAAACTTGAGTTCGGCCGCAGTCAGTGTCAACACACCATCGCTGCAAAGTAAAGACAGATACTCACGAGAGCAGGGCTCCAAAACCAATGCAAATTTCACCGCGCATTATGATCGGAATGGGGGATGGTATATGTCGTTATGGATGGGGGACGTCGGGAAGAGGTATCGAGATGCCAAACGGGTTTTTAAGAGTGGTTTAATGCACTCTTGCAGCGCACTGACCGCGGTGAATTTGAACGGACCCCACGAGGCAGCGCGAACACTGTCTTGCCGAAAGCTCTCATGTAGCCAAGCGCCCTTGTGTCCCAGGCGAGAGGCTCCCTCCGATCGCGTGTACTCTGCGTGACATTTGGGTGTGACTTGGCACGTGTAGGGTGTCGTTGGCGGATGTGACATCCTAATATGGACGGGTGTGCGGTGCCGAGGACCGGAGATGGCGTCCTCGTAATCCCAGGACCAAAAGACCAAGCCCAACTTCCGTAGTACTGGCTCAGTCGGACCCTCTGCTATCGCTCTCATTGTCTCCAACCCCCCTCATGAAACAATGTCCGGCGAGCAACCCAACAAACCAGGACTTGTGCCCGCACAGGGTCCTCACGACAACACCATAGTATCTCCAACCGAGAGGAGTGCCGAGACGTCCAATCCGACCACTAATACAACAGAGCCCAGAGGCGGCATTGTCAAACGCGCTATGGGGAAGGCCGCGGATGGTCTGAACAAGAGCATGTCGCTTGGTACAAACCTCAAGTCCCAACTATCACAAAGTCAACCATCATTACCCGGCCACAGACGCATATTCAGCTTGAGCAGGTCCAAAGGCAAGGAGAAGGCCTCAGGTGAAGGTGAGCGTCTTAAGTATTATCGCGTCAAGTGGCGTGGCCAAAGGTCATATATTCGATCCATGCAGATGAACAAGCTACGGCGCAGTCACAAGTTTTGGGCACAACATCTAATCCTGCACTATTAAGACGTGCAAGCGGGAAGCAGTTATCTGCGACTGTTATCGACGACGATTCCCCGTTTATCACTCCCCGGTCACCGTCGTTTGGCCCCACGCGATCATCAGTCTTTAATATTTTCCGTGGGGACGGTTCCGTAAGTGCTATACCAAGCCTATTAGGAACCCCGAGCGCGTTAACTGATATCCCCAACCAAATAGATGCGTCCTGGTACACAAACACTCATACAGGCTCTGCAAGCCATCCCGTGGGCGGGAGAACAAGACGAAGATGATGATACTCCCAATCAGGATACAACTCCGGAAGAGGGGGAAAGTGATGAAGACGACAAACCAGGTTTGTCCTGTTTCTCCTCATGTCAGGGATACTGCTCATCAAAATGACCTCTGCAGCAAACTGGCTTGCCTCTTCAATACACACCATCTACCGTCCTGTTGCACGCTCTCGGCGCAGACCAGGAACTTCTCGCTCAAGTAAACACAAGAAGATGTCGAGCATATCTGATGTCGAAGACGAGCCGCAGCCCGAGGAGCCTATACTATCAGATGAGGAAATCGAAGGGGACTTTGAACCTATGCAAGGCAGTTCCTCAGATCACAGAAGTGTCAGTAGTAGGAGTCTGCATATGACCCTTCCTACCCTCCCGGAACTCGACACTTCTCAAGCAAGTGTGGCGCGGGCACACCCTGCACGCTCAGGGAGCATGGCAACTGTCAAACTACAACGAAGAGCCCGTTTGGCAGAGAAACTCAGGGATATATTCGACCTGAGGGGAATTGAGGAGGTTATTGCAGGTACGTACCCAATTATGACACTGCATGTATTACACGTGCCTTATTAGTATCGCAGAAATGCCTTGTTGGCTTCTCCGCTCTATCCGTGAGTCCCAATCCAGGGTTCTCATGAATTAGGATTCCTGGACTAATACCGCGAGATAGTATTACAGGGGTATATGTATTTGACGGATTCTTATTTGTGCTTCTTCGCCCATCTGCCGTCTCGAGAGGTACGTCTATTCAGCTCAAATGACAAACGTCAAATGCTTGACTTTGGCGGCTTATGTCACAGGATCAAGTTTTGAAATCGGGCACACTCAGCAAGAGGGCTCAGCGGACCAAACGTTGGGTGAAACATTGGTTCGTGTTGAAGAATGATGTTTTGTCTTGGTATCAGTCGTCTTCGGTCGGTGTATTTTGGATTGCGTGGGGATACTCGAGGCTAATACCGCGTGGGTAACATGCTTTGATTCATTCAGGATCCTTATTTCCCCCACGGAGTCGTGGATTTGCGGTATGCTATTACTTGCGAACCCGTGGGTGAGAGAGACATTCGTCTTCGGACGAATCAGAAATCAATCAGGCTGTCTGCGGATTCTGTGCCAAGTCGAGATGAGTGGATGAAGGCCATCAAGAAGGTTATGTTCAAGGCACAGAACATGGGCGATAGTGTCAAGGTCGGTTTAAATCTTTGAATGTCGTCTGGTGCTTTCTCAAACTGGTTACGGGATAGATTGCCATCCCTTATTCTGCTATCACCGAGGTGGACAAATCTTCTGCGATGGATTTCAGCGAAACCATCGAGATCAAGGTGGTGGATAAGGTTGATGGATATTCTATGGATTCGTATTTCTTCGCATATTTCCAAGATCTTCCGACTGCTCTGGAGCAGATTCGAAGTGCTGTTCGGCAGACCCGAGGCACGTCTGAAGAGGCGACGCCATCCCCACTGATAGATACCACCGTCACACGATCGCCGATATCCTACTCACCACCTGAACGACCGCAAACTCTCCCTTCGGCGGAACCTTTACCCAGTAGCAGATCGACAGGTTTCAGACTAACGTCACTTCTTCGTCCATTAGAGGCACTTCCCCTAGGTCGAACATTCAGCGCACCAGAACAACAAACAGACAATTCTGAAGACTTCACATATATAACGAAACGAGGTGGTTTTGTACCAGGTACAACATCACCCAAGGGAAGCGTTCTCAGCGAGACGACGGTTCAATCACCTGTTTCGATAGCGCAACTTGCGAGACCACCATTGACAACGGAAACGTCGTCGTCAAGTGTGACACCGACGGCATCCTACATAAGTAATCATACTTATCCTCCGTCAACTTCACCGTCACCTTCAACATCCCAGATAGGTTCGAATCCATCTCGCGAAGCTGTTTCTTCTTCAAGTACGACTTCGTGGAGCGTGGGTGTACCTTCGTGGTTCCGGATTCCTACACGGAGGGTTTTTGGAAGTCCTCTCAGTCCTTCGTCGTCGACGTTGAACAAGTCCGTTTCGAGTTCTGGTGTGCATGAGCAGACGGGCGGAATGGGGTTGGGATTAGGGTTGGGGTTGGGGTCTGGGTCGGGAACGGTTCCGACGAGTGCGAGTGGTGCGAATGTGTCGGAGGTGGTGACTTCGAATTTGTCGCCGAGTAATAGTCGGTTTGGAGATTTTGGGTTCTTTAGTATTTTGGAGAAGCCGAGTACGATGCTGGATTTGGAGACTGTGGAGAAGTTTAGGACTTCGTTTGCGTTTGATCGAGAAGGAGGTCTTGCTTGGACGTGAGTGGCATCTTCATACCCCGAGTTCATATGGGTACCGTTCATTTTGTTGACGTTGATTTTTTTTACAGATTTTCCTGGATATATCTTCAGGTTGTTACCTGTGTATGGTCGGTTGTTCATTTCGAGCAATTATTTCTCCTTCAGGTCGTCGGGTCCATTGACTTCTCGGACGAGGGTAAGCTCTCATCACACATCCAGTATATCGTTAGCGCTGATGACGTTCCCCAGATGATACTGCCCATCCGAGACATCCTCTCCACAGAGCCCTCCAAGGCATTCCGATTTGGACATCACGGACTCGTAGTCATCGTCAGAGGCCACGAAGAACTCTTCTTCGAATTCGCAGACGAGGAGAAACGCAAAGCGTTCGTTCAACTCCTCAACCAACAAATCGAAGATGTCCAACGTCGTCTAGGATCATCCGAGGCCCACCAATCGTCTGAAGGACAACGCGAAGCTCTCATTCTCGAAGAGTTCGGGCCGAGATCGTCTGCAGCTATTATGGAGACTGATGCTGTGACTGTTGAACCTGATCATATGACCGAGTCGACTTTGCCGGCTGTGATGTTTACTTCGACGTCGTCGACGTTCTTGACTTTTAAGCCGAAGGAGAGTTTGCATTTTACGTTTTTGACGGTGGGGTCGAGAGGGGATGTGCAGCCGTATATTGCGCTTGCGAAGGGGTTGATGAAAGATGGACATCGGACGAGGATTGCGACGCATGGGGAGTTCAAGGAGTGGATCGAATCTGTGGGTCCAGTCTGTGAAGTCCCTTTTTAATGATCTCTGATGGTTTGTGGATTTTGTTTTTGGTATTCGTAGCATGGGATTGAGTTTGGGTATGTTGGGGGAGATCCGGCAGAGTTGATGCGGATTTGTGTTGAGAATGGGACCTTCACGGTCTCTTTCCTCAAGGAAGGTGTTCAGAAGGTCAGTCGAGTCTCGTTTTTATTTTCAGTTTCCATATCATCTCATAATTCGTAGTTCCGTGGTTGGATAGATGATCTCCTCAAGACTTCGTGGGAGGCGTGTCAAGGAACAGACGTTCTAGTGGAGAGCCCTAGTGCTATGGGCGGATACCATATTGCCGAAGCTCTGAGGATACCATATTTCAGAGCTTTCACTATGACTTGGAGTCGCACGAGGTCCGTCTGTTGTCCATACATCCCTGGTGCATCAAGTTTTCTGATATCTTCTGTAGAGCATATCCTCATGCCTTTGCCGTACCCGAGCGAAAGATGGGAGGAAACTATAATTACATGGTAGGTCCCTCTGTCGGTTTTGTCGGACGTCAGGACTCATTCCTTCAATAGACCTATGTCCTGTTTGACCAAGTGTTTTGGCGAGGAACTGCTGGACAGATCAATCGCTGGCGGAGAAATACTCTTGGCCTTCAAGGCACCAGTCTTGATAAGATGGAGCCACATAAGATCCCGTTCCTGTACAATTTCAGTCCGGTCGTCGTCCCTCCACCATTGGACTGGCCAGAGTGGATCAGGATCACAGGTATGTTACATGCCACTTCGTGGTTACAATCAACTTATCTTGACTAGGTTACTGGTTCCTCGATGATGCAAACGTGAGCGCGACGAAATGGGCACCACCTCCTGATCTACTCGAGTTCATCGAGACAGCGCATAAGGCCAAGAGGAAGGTTGTCTACATCGGATTCGGTAGTATCGTTGTGTCCGATCCCAAAGCCATGACGAAGATCGTGGTTGAGGCCATTGTGCAGAGTGGAGTGTATGCGATCCTTTCGAAGGGGTGGTCTGATCGCTTGGTCAAGGCAGCTGGGGACACTGCAGATGTCCCAGAGAGTTATCCCAAACAGATATACCCAATATCTTCGATTCCCCATGATTGGTTATTTAATCGTATTGATGCTGCTTGTCACCATGGTGGGGCGGGGACGACTGGTGCAAGCCTTAGAGGTATGTCCACTTGGCTTCATCTTGCCTTAATTTTGGTGTTGATCGATGTGTGCAGCGGGTATTCCAACTATTATCAAGCCATTCTTCGGGGACCAATTCTTCTGGGCCGATCGAGTTGAGGCTCTTGGGATTGGTTCTGCTGTTCGCAAGTTGACTGTGACGACTTTGGCCGATGCTCTGATCTCTGCGACGACAGACACCAAGCAAATTGAGCGTGCCAAGGCGGTCGGTGCGAGTATCCGAGCGGTAAGCTGGCCAAGATCCCCCCTCCGGTCAAGAGGATTGCTAACTTCTTGAATAGGAGAATGGCGTTGCAACTGCTATCGAAGCTATTTATCGAGATCTGGAATACGCCAGGTCTCTAATCAAGGGTGGCCGTGACCGTGAAGACTTTACTGACACGGAGCATGCCACGATTCGTGAAGCCACTACAAGTCGTCTTCCGAGCCCGGAAAGATCAGGCACACGCTCAACGCGTAGTTCTACATGTTCGACTCGGGGCCCTCCGAGTGAGTGGAGTGTAATCTCTGATCAAGAGGACGCCTCATCACCTTCGCCTTAATGACACCACATGCCCAGTATAGACAACAACCTCTTGAGTATTTGTGATGATTGGATACATGCGCATTTAGAACCCACAGTACATTGATATACGTAGATAATTTCTATTGTCTGTTCTTTCTTTCTTTACATGGTAGCTCCTTCCTTGTAATGCTCGTCGAATATTCTTTTGCTGAATTGTCCGAAGGTCTCCGTTTCGGAGAGCTGTTGTTCGACGTCTGGTTGCATGAAGAGGGCGAATGTTTCTCTTGAGATCTTTTCTGCTCCTGGTGCTGCGCCAACGCGAACACAATGAGGAGTGGCCCTTAACTTTCCGCCTGTCGCAAGCTCGAGAGCTTCTCCTGTCTGGAAGGCGAGACAGTCTACGGGAATTAATACTTTTGTCAATTCACCTCCTCGCGTGCGGATATAGAGCCCTGACGAGGGTGAAGGAGAAGAAACAACTGTTGGATCCCGGTTGGCCTCAGTTTGCAGGAACATCGCCTAACAGGGGGGTAGGTCATCGAGGGCGATAAGATACGATCATTCCACATACCGAACACAATCCCGTGAGCAAGGAGTGGTCAAGATGGAAACCACACCAACTATCAATCGGTTCATCCTCGGTGGGGACAGGTGCATCCGGAGAAGGAGGGAAGTAATGTAGAAGTCGTGCCTTTACTGTTTGAGAGGAGCTTATAAGGCCAGCGAGAGATAAGGAGGAGTCTGCGAGATATGTCGACGCTGCGGATCTGTCCTCAGCGACGATACACACATAATCCTGCAAGGGATACGGACCAAATGGTTGGCATGCAACCGCCAATTCACAGCCGACCTTGAAGACAAAGCTTGGAGTCAGATTAGTGGTGTTGTTGGTAATCTGGGGGCGTAAAGGTAATCTACCTCCCGAGATCTTTGAAAGCTTCCTCGAAGCCCTTGACTTCTTCAATGTCTGTGCTTGGCCCTGAATGTAAATCTCCTAAGTGCAAGTCCGAGGAGATTACAACTCGGAGATGGTAATAATCACATATATTGTCCCCATAATATTCAGGGTAGGCTGTTCTCAGAGCTTCCGATACTTTGGGCCGATCCACGATTGGATTAGCATAGTACGAGCCCTTGAGCGTATCTAGATACAAGTCGGATAAGGTCTGCGAGGAAGTCACACAGATGGTAACCCACCTGGCCTCCCGTTCATGATTTCCTGGGTGTTGGTCTCAGTACCGCCTGAAGTGCAGATGACTCGAAGGTACTCACTTTGCCATGAGACCACCCAAAACTGAGTGATCGCTCAGTCATATAGTCAAACAACTCGTTACGTAGAAGACACAACTGTACCTATATCTGCTCTTAACGTCCGCAAATCGCTCCCGTGTTGGTTCATCCAAATGAGCAAACTTATATGCCAGTTTGAGCAGACGTTCCCTGGAAGTACCATAAGATGCAGGAAGGTCCCGAACGACAACGATCCCCAAGGAATCGGGAGCAGAACCAAATGCCTTCTCTGTTGTTCGAACACTGCTTCAGCGACTGCCCTGAATTACGAGCGATATATGGAACCACACCGATCGACGAGGTTAATGATCGTGGATCCGCCACCAGGGTTGGATATGAGATAGAAACTGCCCCTTCTGGAGTGAATTGAATAGAATGCTGGGATACTGTAGCCATGGTGCGTCGCAGGGACACCCTTGCAAACATCTACAGGGTTTGGGGGATCGGGAGGCGATGGTTTAGGGTAAAGTGCATTCAAGACATTGAGTTTCCCATCAGAGGCGAACACATGGTTGCGGCGGGGCACCAAAGATCGCGCCAATACTATAACTTCCATTAGGGGATAAACCAATTCACATACAGCAAATACAAGTGCATGAATCAACATGGGGGACAAGAGGGTATCTATGCTCTCTATAGTGAATTTACATCAATGTACAGTACCATTAGTTGAGACCTCCCCATTGCTGAGGCTAACCAAGTTGGTTTCAGTCACTGCTGCCCGCAAAGCAGCACCCGATTCGTCAATCGAACGGAGGAACCGCAGAAGCTCACGGCACAGCTGCCAGTCCTTTGCTTCGATAGCACAATTTAGCAATCTCACTACATCTCTATGGCCACCCTCCAGCTGATCCAAATTATGCAACACGAGTAGATATGATGCCGCGGTTTTCAGCCGACCAGATGATAGGCAAGTCTATTTCATATCATGAGTCTAGAGACGGCGCAGAATCGAGACAAAAATACCTCAAACAATGACTGTGGACTCCCAACAACGTCAAATAACCTCGGCCAGCGCGACATCTCAATCTTCCGGGCGCATCCTACGACGATGTCCAAGGCGGCATCGAAGTGATCGAGAAACTCCACGGCGTTGGCAAGTGTACTTTGCTCTGACTCCGATTGATCGTCTCCCCGACTCTCACGCAGCGAATCTGCATCTTCTTCCACCACACTATGCAATAGAATTTCCAATGCATGAGCGAAAAAGACGAGGTGCTGATAGTTGGACGCGAATTGGACCGCTTCCTTGATCTGGGAGTTCTCCAAGTGGAAACCAAGTATATGGTGAATGAATAAGTGCGACTAGAGAGATATTGAAACTTAGTAACCAAAAACAGAAAGCTAGGAAGAGATGACAAACACTGGTGACATGTCGGAACATTACAAAAGACAGATTCATCCTCGTTGCAGCTTCGTGTTCGGCCCCGATAATGATCCCTTTGTCCATGAGCACAGCTGTCGCAAGTCAGTTTCTAGGGTGCAAAGGCGGGCGCGAACAACAACTCACACAAAGGGTAGAAATCAAGCGGGATGTTCACACTCTCCTTCACATCCTCCCTTTCGGCATCCGCTAGTTGGGGCGACGATTCAATGGCCAATGCATTCAGCCACACACGCATACTCTGTCCATCGTAGCCCCACAGTGAATTTTCTAGAGTTCCTATTCCCCGAAGATGAATCCAACAAAATTCGATCCGGTCGGCGAGAATTTGCATATCATACTTGACCTCTTGCTCGGCTGACTGGAGTGGAAATGGAAGTTAGTTTATCACTAGAATCGGTGTCATAATAGGTTCCTCGCCTTTCTTGGTCGCAAAAGCACCAACTTGCCGCCAACGATCATCAAGACCGTGGCAACAGCGAGGTCCTCCATTGGGTCCCCAAGCTCTACTTGGAAGTCAGATACGCCGTTACCGATTAAGTGACAACGCTTACGCTTCTGTGCCGTTGGAATCATCCAACTTAGCACTCGTACTGTCGATGGGGCCGCGACAACTCCATTGAAGTTGATGCTTCCACACAAGTGCAACTTGATCGTGTCCGCAGTTGGAATAATCAGGTAATGGAAGAGCGTATTATCTGCGGTGTAGACGAGCAAGGAATTATCGACAAGGGATAATATCACCACCGGAGAAAACAGAATTTCGCGGTGCAAGACGTTCTGATTGCTGAGTTCAAGATCTCGGGAGTACAATCTGATCTATAAATCCCAAGAAACCAAGAGCTGAGCTTCGCGTTCCTTGTGTGAACGGAGATAGGTAATGCGTCTGCTCACCTGATAGGACTTGGAAATATCCACTGCAGCAATCAACACATGATGAAACCATAAGAGGCCACCTCTGACTGCGAAAGCCTGTTCTTGCAACTCATCGGCAAACAACTTCCATCTACCTGATGAAGAACTATAGTGTACGAGCCCGCGGCGTCCTGCAACAGCGATGAGGCGGCCATCTGAACTCAAAGCTGAGTAACGTATAGGCCAATTTGTTGCCAAATACGCTTGCGGTATCTTGATCCTTTGCCAGACGTCCGATTCTGGATTGATGACGCTCATGTCGGGTTGATCGGCACCCCGGTAGATGAGCACACGATCGTCCATCTGGAGGAAAGCATATTGTGTGTTATCCTAATCAAGGCGGGATTAGTGGAGTGTGTAGATACACAAGAGGCGAAATCGTACCGGCGAATGCTGGCCCGTTGTGGCGCTCTTCGCGAACGGGATTACGAAAACTTGACCATCAGCAGCTACAGGGACGATGAGTGTCAATGTCTGTCCGGAGATCGGTGAACTTACTTGCTGGAGTGGGATATGCGAGTACAACGAGTTCAAAATTCCCAGGAGCCCAAAACTGAAAATAGATGTCGCTAGAAGACCCCCAGGAAAGCGGGGAAGACATACCAGATCTCGGATACCATACATAAAGGCGTCCTGGAACCTAATTAATGAGACTATTTCAACATTCCAGCCTAGAAGCGAGGTACGAGGACTGACGTACTTTTCTTCATCAACCTCATACTCCACACCAAAACTCCAAGCGAGACACCTTCCACCGACGCTCCAGATGGCCCATCCATGATCCCATCCAACGGCCAGAACATAGCCATCTGAACTCCATTCCATTGTCTTCACAGAACCTGTCTTTTCTCGATTGTATAGATTCGGTATTTGTAAAGTCTGGGGTACAGGCGTCACACCCTCTTGTGATGGGAGGTTGGCATACTCAACGGTTCCCCTAGGAGACGACCCTTAGCTTCCATGTCAATGATGCCGTTCGAGACCCACCCATGTGTCCCAGTGGCCACCAGAGAAAACTTTGAATTGATAGCGACCACTTTAGCGCGTCGAGGTTCGTTATATGCGTGGGGATCCGAAGAAGGATCCTCCGGATCGACTTGCTTGCGTTTCTGAACCCATCGGGGGGTCTGGACATTGTGTATGCATGTGCCATTCCACTGCAGACCGCCAACAGCCTCTTCTCCAGACGAGGAACGAGGTTTGGAAACACCAGGAGCCTAGGACGACCTGTCAGCGGGTCTGAAATCCCTGAAAAGATGCTGTCCATACACTTTGTGTTTCGTCGTGTGAGCTAAGATCTGAAACGCTTGGCGGAATATTGGTGTCTTCAAACGGCTGTACAAGATATGCCCGTCCATCAGAGGTTATCCAGGTCTCTGGGCCGCTGTGTCTCGTGTACGAGATCTTGCAAACGTTCACTGTGCAGACACATGAACGCCGCATACGTCCGGGAGACTAGAATCACAGACCATCGCTATCTACCAGCCATGGGAACTCCTCATCATTGAGTATCCAGGTGTCATAGTATTCGTCATTTTTCCTCGAGGCTGACAGGTCGCTATCATCCTGAATAGGCCATGGAACACGTTGTATGGTCGGCGGAGTCTTGGTGGAATAGAGAATATAGTTTGTGCGCGGAGACACACTATCGATCGGGTCGACCCTTTAAGATATACAAATCCCAAGCCATATCAACGGAACATACCTGAGCAAATGACCTTCTATTCTGATAACCCCTTCGAGCTTGAGACTGACAGAATGAAACGGCAATGCCTCTCCAGGTCCAGGAAGAAAATGACGTTGGGCACTAGGTGCTAGGGTCGGTGATTGATATGGGGGTTCATCTTGGTCGTATTCTACCGTGATCAGGACAAGGTATGAGTCCGTTGTCTACAGGGTTTTCCGACATAATGTGGGATCAATCATTCAGCAAGGCGATATGTTTGTCGCACAACATACCTGTATGACAATCCTCTGGCCATCTGGTGACCACTCCATGGACACATTTTCCCCATGAGAGGTTAGTGACGTCGATGTCCGAGCCAAGTAGGCAAGCACGGCTGATGGCTATGGGTCGGGATTTCACGAGGTCCACTCAGACACGAAAATGACACAGACACGCACTCGTTCTCGCCACAAAGTGATTCCATTCTTCGTAAGGGTGCAAAACAACGTCTTCCGTGGACTAGGAGAAAGACAGATGACGGGTTCTATGTGCGAGGGCAGCGGAGGGACAGAGGCCAGCCGTCTTGCAGCCGATGTTGGAAAATACATCTCAAGCCCGGAGAAAGACGAGTGGTGCGACTAAGGGTTCAAGGATTGTCGAGTCCGCGCATATGTCGAGAAACATCTGAGAAGTAAGTACAATCCCAAGCTACGTGGAGATACATTGGCAGGTCGAAGCGATGACCAAAGTGGCGCTGGGCCGTCCTCACGCCTCACTCAAACACAAAAATACGGGCAAAACACGATTGGATCAAGTGGGAGTCGACAGAGCGGTGAGTATTGTCTCAATGTGCAAGAACTAGAAATACAAGTGCAGTACAGGGGATATCAACGGATAAACAAAGTGCGGTGAATACGACCCTGGACCAAAGCGGAATAGAGCCTCGACTAACAGGTATTAACAGCAAACGTTATGCTCGAAAGAAATAAAGGAAGGTCGGTAATGTCACTAGCAAGCTACTATCGTTTCTTTTCACCGTGGCCTGAGCCATGAAGTGATTTTTGTCCATGCACCTCCTTGCACACTACGAGGATGATGCTCCTCTTTCGCCGTGGACGAAGGATCCGGTTCTTTTCTCACCGAATCCGAACCGGTATAGGATCTGTGGGAAGTCCCCAGAGTGGCAGGGGCCCCAAGGGTCATGGGTTGCATTCGTGACTGTCGTAGAAGGTTCAGAATCACGGAAATTCCCTCGCGCGACTGTTAAAGGCAGGGAAGTGTATTAGTGCGAATCCACAGAAAGGGGCTAGTGAACATACCCTGTGGACGTGGGCCTTGAAACGGGCGAGCCCGTGGCTCTCAATGCTTTTGGTCAACCCCCAGCCAAATGCTGAGACAAAACGGGCCTCAGTATGCTGGACGGTTTTGCTAAACATTGTCAAGATAGAAGATTAGATTGACAATTAAGATATATGAAAAAGTGGCAACTTACTTGTCATCGGTCTGTCGAAGAGTGATGCGTTCTTCAACTCTCATCACCTTGACGTGGTCAAGGTTCCTCGTAGAACAGCGAACGACCCTTCCTTCTGGGTCAACTTCACTCTCCTCGACGATCCAGCTCTCCGCCTTTGACATGATCCCTTTTGGAGCCCACCTCGGTAATGACCCTTTCTTCAAGATCAGACGTGTGGTAATTAACGACCCAGAAGGGCTAAAACTCCTGGAAATCACGTCGCATGAGGCGACATGAGACGCATATGGGTTTGGATATCGCAAGAAGAATGCGAGTGACACTATGGACCAGGGATCGCTGGAGAAAATTTTGTCAAGTTCAGGCCGGGTGCATGAAAACTGTCGGCCGAACTCACTCATACAAGAAGGACTGAGAGAAGAACTTCATAGAATGCGATCCTGGTCCTTAACTGGAGGAGGTGCGGACAGAATGGTTGTTGTACAATAATCCGGGGGAGCTCGTTGGAGGAAAGGAGGTTTGTTGCGGGCCAGGGAGGAGGTGTAACTTATAGCCAGGTCTTCTCGGCTTAAAGACGCGGCAGAAGATGGCAGGAGCAACCTCGCCAAGCGAGTTGGAGCCCATTTCCCAGCATGAGGTAAGCAGGAATTCCTTATTAAGACCCAGAAAGGCGCCTGGGTAAATCGAGACATCCGCTCCAGCCACCACTCGAACAGCACAGACAGTTCTACGCTTGTTCGATACGCTCACTTTCATCAGATGCACACGCAACACTGCAGCTTCGAAAACATGATTCTACGCAAGAAAATAACAACAACAAGTACTTTATGGAGTCTACATACGATATATAAAGCACAATAACAGAAAGGTATAACGTAGGGTACTAGTTTCGGTCATAATCAAAATATCTTTATAAATCATACTCCTCGTCCCTCGTCGCTCCCTTCTCCGATACGAATACCCTCAGCCCATCAAACGCAGGCCTCACCCACACGTTCTTGCCATGTCCGACGAGCGGCATCCCCTGCTTTTCCGTCGGGGTTAATCTGGTCGACTTGACCTTCCCACCCGCCGCTTCACCAAACGTGACATATTCGTCGTGGGACACTTCGTGTCCGAATCCAGTCAGGTACGTCCTTTGGGCACCCATCTGTCGAGCGATGCCAATAGACTCCGCGAGACCAAGATGTGATGTGTGAGGTTGCAATCGTAGGCAATCCAACACGAAGACAGGTGGAACCGAAGCACGTCCTTCATCGCCTTTCAAGAATCTCCACACGTCTTCAGGGATGTGCGAGACATCTGACAGGTAGACCAACTTATTCTGGACTACGAACCCAAAGCACGGGTACGGTTGGATAGGCTTCGCAGTGTCCGAGGAGAGCTCGTGGCAAGCATGGACAGGCGTACCCGGCGGTTCGGGAGTAGACGCCGAAGTCGAGGATGGGGAGCTTGATAGAGGGCTCGGGCTAAACTCGTATGGCGGAGGGGTCGAGAAGATGCGCCCATGGTGAACTGCATCGGTTGGTTAGATACCAGGCAAAGCAAATTAGGGGAAACGATCGACGACAGACCTGCAAAAGGTGTGATTTGAATTCCGGTGTTTTCAATCTCAAATGGTACCCTATCATCGATGATATGCCACTTAAATTCTGGTACCTGGATGTGTGTCAGACCAAGCCTTACAGTGTCAATCAGATTGCCAATTTGAACTCACATCGCCGCCACCCGACGCGAACTCTTTTGCAACGAGGTATGGGAAGGCTCTTTGAACCTCTTTAAAGGTCGCCTGCGACACATATAAATCTACATGGGGTTGAATAGCGCCTCGTAGCGTCCAGCCTGAGTAAGATGGGAATAAGCACAGCCTCCGAGATGAGCATTTGCAGAATTCGTACCACGAAGATCATCTAGGCCATTCATAGCTAAGCAAACCGTCAGCAATTGACCAAGATGTTTGGCACAGAGTTGGTACTGACCATCAGCATGTGCATGGGTGATCAGGACGGCATCAATACGGCGAAGGCCGTACTTGGGAAACCACTCTACGGCGGCTGTCTGGAAGTTCTTTCCGACGTCTATAACAATTGTCCTGAGATCATTTCGAACGTCATTACCCGGAATGAGGACGAGACCAAGCGTAAGTACATACCGTCTCACACCATCAGGTCCGCGCATTCGAACGACGGCGGAGGTGTTACGCTGGTTCACGGGTAAGGGGGTTGGACTATGAGCGATAATTAGTCTACTTACGCGTATATTCTTCTTGCCCTCGGGGTATAGTGTCGACAAGCACGTTCGACACTGTTCTGCACCGGGAGGAGCGGTGAGGCAATCTACATGAGGGACACTGGAGGATGTGCCGGTGCCCATGAAAATGAGCTCAAAGGGCTCGCTAGCGATGGGCGTGCTATAATCAAGAGAGCCCATGGTGTAGTGAGGAAATGGGGGGATGAAACGCTAACAAACAGAAAATCTTGGTCTGTTTTATCTTCGGGACGGTTGTCAGCTAATGGAACTTTGAGCGCGAAAACAGGATCTGATAGGCAGATCCGGGAATACGGGCGGAGTTGAGAGATTGCTCTCCACGGAGATTGTGGAGGGGGTCTATTTAACCAAGTTCGGGAGTGTGTTTGTGTGGCATGGAGGTGAGAAACGGGAGTCAAGAAGAAACAGAAAAGTGAAGCCGAAAGTAAAGGAATTGACAATGGCCATTTCCGTTAGACTCGACGCGATCGTGATGACGCCAGGATGGTACGGACTCTCCCTAGCGAAATCGTCGATTCTGTCAGCCACATCTCGCCCACGTGGCATGTCCAACTTATTTTCGACCCTCTAGATTCCTTACAGTGTCCCGATCATGAATGGAACTAGGTTTCATATTGTACCCCACCCTTGACTAACCCCCACATTCACTCGAGGATACTGGAAAACCATATATACGTACCATCTACACGACCTAGATACCTCATGTTCCAAAAAAGGGTCTTGAAACTTGGCAAAATACATTCAGGGTCACTTACTGAAGCAGGGGCAACGCAATCAATTGTCGTAATTACTTCGACACTCAGCGAGATCAGATAAACAATTCTGGTAGCGTACACTTATTCTGAATTTGACTTCTTCGCGGGAGGATTTGCTCGGCCGCCCATCGACAGCAATCTTTACGGCTACTTCGTGAATACTGGTAACGGAACGTCAGCACGCCTGTGAAATGCGGAGATCGGAGCCTACCGACTTGACACAACGTCCTCATCTTGCACGAGGTGATTGAGCCCGACTTTCTGAGCGTGTGGAGCGAACTTGGATGACTTGCCCTGAAAGAATCAATAACACGTTTCAGGTGATCATCCACGAGTACATCTCATCTGTCAACACATACCCTATGTTCTCATCCATATCAGCATAGATGCATCCTGGCCGTGGGGAAACAGACTCACCAGACAAGTGCGTATCGGAAATTGGCCGCAAGCGACCTGTGGATGCCATTGCAAACGCCCTGCACGTCCAGTGGCGTTAGGCCCCATGACTTTTCAAAGTGAATGCATTACGCGCTAGGTACCGACCTCGATCGTAGCGCCTTTACGAAGGCATATCGGGTCAGTCAAGTCAGGGTGTGCACCCCTCTTCTTCGTGTACACCTTCACAAGACCCAATTCTGCCCATATCCGCTCGACAAGATAATCTAAGCTAGTTCGGGGATTAGCATCCGAGTAACAGGAAGGGAGCGGCATGCGCCGAAATACTTCAGTTCCATTTCACAACTGATTACCACGCTGTGCGGTTCTCGGGCGAGCTTATCGAGCTGCTCGAGGCTGATGGCGTCTACTTTGTTATACACGTCTGCAGGGTGTTTTTCAGTTACTTGACGCCACTCCTCGGCGGATGTTTCACATACAAAGACATGGAATGTATTTGCGGGTCCCTGAGTTATCATTCCGAGATCAGTAAAGAAGGCCAACCAGAGATATTAACAAAATACCAATGAGGACGTCAATAAACTCGTCGGTTGTTATCTGAACATGGTGTCAGAAGACAGTTTAATAGATCTAATATTAGATAGCACGTACGTCTTCCCGGATCATGACATCGCAGTTGTGTAACTTGTCTAGATAATACCCAGGGTCGAGACAATAAGAGAGCGGGATGCAGCACCCTTTACGCACAACTAGCAAGGATGGACCTAATCGTCTTCCCGTCCGTTTTGGTAAGTTTGACGGTCATGTTCAGCTGTCATGGTGTGAGAGGAAGAAGAAGATTGAGCACACCGGGCGGTTACTTACAGTGATCTAGCCGAGTTCGGGTAGGTGAGAACCGGAGAAGCTGTGTTGCAGTAAAAGGTTGACCCACCCCACCAGTCGTCTTTCGTTTGAAAACGACGTCCGGCTTCATCTTATTCAGCCTAATACCTACCGCATCGAGTTCGATCTCCAAAAGCCGACGTTGTTCGTCAGACTTTGTGGCGTCCAGCATGATCAAAATCAAATCCGCCGTTTTCGCCGTTGATACCACCTGGCGCCCTCTGCCGCGACCCTGACTTGCACCTTCAACAATCCCAGGAAGGTCAAGGAGCTGTATCCGGGCACCCTGATACTCTAAAACGCCAGGGATGGCCTTGATATCCGGAGCGTGAGATAAGGTATGACATGACACATTTTCCGGCTCACCGTGAGAGTTGTGAATTCGTAGGCGGCGGACTCGGATACTGTGTGCGTGCATTTGCTTAAGAGGGTCGACTGCGGGACGTCTTTTGAGTTCTTCCGAAAGGGGATTAAAAACATTGTGGTTCAAAGTCACCTTTCCAACGGACGGGAAGCCAATTAAAGCAACTCTTGCGTCGCCGGATTTTTGCACGTCGAAACCCGTTCCTGCGCCGCCTGATTTTGTGGTGGGTTCAAGAAGCTGGGCACGATATCGCGCGAGCTTGGCCTTTAGCAGACCAAGATGGTACTCCGTTGCCTACTTTGCGGGAATAATTGGTACGATGCCCTCGGACCGGACGGGGCCAGCCATACCTTGTTCTTCTGGGCTGGTAAAAAGACAGACAGTTCTCAGACCACGACCTCTGGGGACGAATGGAAGTTCACCAACTTCTGGCCATCTCCTCTGAAGCGTGTCCGGGGCATGTCAGTAGAATACCCACGGAGCGGAGAGGTATATTCATATTCACTGACCCTCGATCTCCTTAATCTATGGGGCATTGTGTCAGTGCCTGTAAGACCATGACGACCAGAGATATCCGCCAACCTTTTCTACGATCCCCATCCTGAATTCCTGGCGAATGAATCGATGGCTTCAAGCGCGTGTTACGATGTCCCAATTGTGTCGGCTCGAGCGAGAATATGACTGTCGGAAGGACTGCGCAAGCGGAGTGAAAAGCGTCAGAGAAAACCCGGGGCCGATACTTGGGCACAAGATGATGATGGTGAACTGACCTGAAAGGACGATTGCAAAGTGATTGCAGCCGTCTGGACCAAGGCGTCAGTGGTATAGACGCTGTCGGCCCAGAAGAAGGCCTGATGAATGAGCCGAAATCGGAAGGGCGGCTTCAGCCACAGCGTAATATCCCTGCCAATGGCACAATGATCTCTTTCACTTGCAACTCCTTCATGTTTTGCATAACATCCACGCTTTACCACCCCCGACGATTCCCAAGATGACAGGAATGAGAAGGCACACGCCCACGTTGTATACGCATCCTGAAAACGATGCAGATGATGAAGAGGAGGGCACCTGGCCTGCTCCGAACAGCAGACATCCGTATACACCGCCGTCAACTATTCACACCTCAGGTTCCAAGTCTCGGTCGAAATTACGACAGAGATCTTCGTATTCTCCTGCCCCAGGACAATTTCCCTCGAACAATCAAGCCGCTGACTCCCCTCCGCACAATGCTTACTCACATATCTACAATCAGTTTATTCGAAGATATAGGTCTGGTCCTGTAGGAGTCGAAGACGATTTTCGTAATGACCCTGACGCCAACTACTACAATCGAGGGCTGGGACAGCTGGTAGATGGAGGAAGCGATGATGAAGATATACGAGGAGGCTCACTATCTGGCGTTGATCCTCAAGACAGGGTATCTGCTTTGATACTTGACACAGAGCACATTGAACCTCAGTCTGTAGAAGACCGAGAGAGACTCGAGTGGCAGACCATGCTTGCTTCTGTCCTAGCGGGTGAGGTCCTCAAAGCAGAGAACAATCGAATAGCCGGTGCTCTCAAGTCTTCCATGGAGGAAGAGAATAGCGTCCGTGCCAATTTATGGATCGAACTACGAGCAAAAATCCATGGAAGGAGTGCTCACGATGAGAGGAAAAGACTGGAAGAGCGGCGACTTCGTACAGCAGAAAACATCATCAGTGAAATACTCGCCTTCAAAGTCTCTGATCCATCCCCAGGTTCCGAAATTGCACCTGCCGACCACGCCCTGAAACAAGTAAACGCACTTATCCTTCGTCTCGACGTCGCATACACCCTGTATCCTAGTATGCGGAGCTTCTCCATCGATAACCCTCGCGCTTCTGAGAAGGACTTTCAGAGGCGTTGCGATACCCTTATCACATGGTCCACGGTCATCACTTCCCTTCGTCAACAAAGCGCGATGTTACGAAAGTGGACAGGTAGTGAGACCTTGGATGTCACTCAACCCACCTCTACACCTCCTACCCCGTTTCCAGCGAGTCATCCACCAGTCGAGAATGGCGGAGGCAACGGTACAGCCTTTGTCGAGAGGTTACTCAAGGAAGAGGCAATTCAGAGGCAATTCGAAAAGGGTTCCATGACCACCATTGGCGCATTGGTCGGCACTACTCGTGATGCCCACGTTAATCTTGCGCACATGTTCAGGGAAATGAACCTTCCCTCCTTTGAGAACGAACTAGTCCCTTTGGTGTCATTTCTCACCGACCTCGCTCAGGCAGTGCTTCGTGTTCGACTTGACTACGCGCAAAAACTGAAGAACCCCGACCTTCTCATTATTGACCAAATGGCGGAGGATTTAAAGGTCAAGATAGGGTTCGCGTGTACGCTCAAGAGGCAGTACGAAGCTTTCCTCTATCCAGATCCGGATGGCAACTGGAACCTCCCCCCATGCATCAGCCGCGATTACGATTCCGTCATCCTGGAGGCCCTCACGTTTTTCTTCAAGCTAATTCATTGGAAGTTGAAGAGCGGAACTAGGGTCCATTTCAAAGAGACAGACGTTATTGAGGCTCAATGGGCCACGTTTAGTGATGTCAGTCTCACTATTTCCGGCGGTGCCTCTTTGGTTGCCGAACAATTGTGGTAAGTCACATAATTTTTCATTTCTCATGAACGGAACGTTGAACCTGTGAATTTCGAAGTGCACTCACTAACAAGCTCATGATTCGCGTCACCAACTATTTTGATACGCAAATTCGTGTACCCCACCCGGGACCAGAGAAAGATCGTAAAGCGGGGTTGGGCTTTGAGGTAAATGGGAGTAATTCTGCCTTCCAAGAGCACCTTCAGGACGGCGTGGGAAGTAAACCCATGTCGAAGGAGCAGGTCATCCACTGGTATGGAAAGATTCTGGATGGTGTCAAACAGAGGTACCGGAAACTGCAACGTTTAGCAAAGTAAGCCCACATCTTGCTATTTCCGAGGAGATCGCACCACTGACGATTTTCACCGTCAGGGTCCTCACTCAACGTTTCACAAATTCCGCCGAATATGACCTCTCGGGCGTACCAATGGACCTTTTCATTCAAACATTGGTAGAGACCGATCACCAGCTCGTTTACACGCAATCATACGAAGAGGACAGCATATACATCATCGCTTCCCCTTCCTTAAGGGACCAGCCGGGTGAGGTCAGAAGTTTGCTAATGGATGCATTCCATGTTAGCGAGGATGAAGGGACCTGGTTGATGGATAGCGGAGAACTAGCTCAGGACGAAGAAGAAAGCGACGCCGGCTATCTCCTGATCTTGTCGCCAACCATACGGTTCCTCTGGAACGGATCTGTACTGATGCTACCACTTCCCAAGCTCGATCTCAAACTCGCGGAAGATCGCGTACGTTTAGTCGCAGACGGATCACAACATCGACTTGCATTGGCAAAACGCATGTTTGCGGAGGTTTTTCTGCTCTTCGACGAAGAAGGAGAACCAGTAGAGTCCCCGCTCCCTCCATTAACATGCATCACCGAGCATCAAGCCCATCTCCCTCTTGTCAACCACGAGTTACGGAAGATCGGGAGAGCCACTAATAGGCTTGGAGAGTCTATTGTCGACTCCGTCCATTATGTACGGAGCGCTCTGCGGGAGGCTACCGGATATCAGGAGTTGCTGGAGAACTGGTACGCCTTTGCGTCTGATCATGGACAGCACGTGCAGAAATACATGGACCAACCAACGCTCATGAAGTTCAATCCGCTCCTGATCAAGCTTGCGATATCCTGGGTGTCATTCATCTGCGACGACTGCGACCCCAACGATCGCCGGACATTCCGATGGGCTGTCACGTCTCTCGAATTCACCCTTCATCGGACACGCCGCAACAATATCCTTCATCTTCCCGACGAACAGTTCGAGATGCTGCGTCAAAAAGTCGCCACCTGCATGACACTCCTGATGAGCCATTTCGACATCCTCGGCGCACGGTCCAATTTGGAGGCTAAAAGAGAAAAGGAACGACAAGAAGAGTTGATCAAACAAAACCTCCGAGAAGACCTCACGGACGAGGAAGATATTCAGAAAGCCATGGTGAATCCCGACAACATCCGCTCTTACACCGATCCGACGGTTCGAATGTTCTGGGAGAAAGCTACTCGTGCGATTCGTGAGGTTGAGAAGCAGCGTGCAAGGGTGATGACCGAGCAGCATACGATCGGACGGGTCCTTGATGAGGAGATCTTGGTTGATCGGTCACTTTTGTTTCTTGCAGGTTCAAGTTCGAATGTGTCGATACGGTGGCAGCAGGGGAGGTTCATTGGTGCAGGGTCGTTTGGATCTGTTTACCTCGCCGTGAACCTTGACTCTGGTTCACTTATGGCTGTCAAGGAAATCAAGTTCCAGGAGGTCGCAGGGCTGTCGAACTTGTATGGGCAGATCAAGGATGAGTTAAGTGTGATGGAGATGCTCCGACATCCGAATGTTGTGGAGTATTATGGGATTGAAGTCCATCGCGATAAGGTCTACATCTTTGAGGAGTATTGTCAAGGAGGAAGTTTAGCTGCCTTGTTAGAGCACGGAAGAGTGGAAGACGAAGGTATAGTGCAGGTCTACACGATGCAGATGTTGGAGGGTCTGGCCTACCTGCACTCCCAGGGGGTCGTTCACAGAGATATCAAGCCTGACAGTGAGTGCCCCTGACTTCCATTTCACTCGTCCGCCCTCCGTCGACAGTGACGTTCCAACGTGCCCAACTGAATTAACCTTTGAAATTAGATATTCTATTAGATCACCACGGTGTGATCAAGTTTGTAGACTTTGGAGCCGCCAAGATTCTGGCAAAGAATCAAAGGTCTATTCAACGCTCGCGTCGTGCTTCAGATGCGGGTGGAGGTGGATTAATGCGTGGCAATGCGACGAATAACAGTCTGACCGGAACTCCGATGTATATGTCCCCCGAGGTAATCCGGAACAATAAACGCGGCAGGCATGGCGCGATGGATGTTTGGTCCTTGGGTTGTGTTGTTTTGGAATGCGCAACGGGCAGGAAACCATGGAGTAACCTCGATAACGAATGGTCCGTTCCTCTCAATCAAATTCATTTCAATTTTCATTCTCCCTCTCTTTCCAATCGTACTTTCTATTTCTGCTCGGTTCTTTATTTTGCCGGTTTTGAATATGTTAGAGCTTACCTTCGATCTCTTCCCTAGGGCAATAATGTTCCATATTGGCGTGGCAACTCAACATCCACCTCTCCCCGATCCAGGCCAACTCAGCGAACTCGGGATCGACTTTATCAGACAGTGTCTTACAATCGACCCTGTGCAGCGACCGACGGCTCAGGAACTCATGCAGCACGAATGGATGCTGGACTTCAAAGAAGCGTTGAGAAGTTACACAGAGGCCGAGTTGGCAATATCACCTCCTATCGAGATGCCGCCCGAATCGCCGTTCCAGTCTGCCACCGTCGCGCGACAGGCTGCGATTATGCAGGAGAAAGAGGTTGAAGCCATCAAGTCCGAGTCCCCGAGTACGTCGCCTCTTGAGACTCCGGCAATCTCGGATTGCTCGCCTGGGCTTCAGGAGGGTGTTAATCTATTTGCGGGAACTTGAGGTTGTTCTGTCTCATTTATGGGTACGGGTACGATACTCTCGGCGGTTTTTTTACTGGCCAACCTTTCTTTCATTTGTATCTTATTGTCACCCCTCCTTGTTCCTGAATTTCACTCCGTTGTTCAATTTTTTCTCTTTGTTTCGTGTGCATGCGTTGTCGAGGAAGTTTTATGTCTGCTGCCGCCTGTTGTCTACGAGTTGCCATTCCTCCTGTCCAGTCATTGTCGTTGGACTTCTTAAATTTGCTTCCTCACTATGTTTATGCTCTCGCGCGTTCCGACTTTTTCGACCTCATTGACTTCGTTGATGGTAACCCCCTGCTCTTCTCGTGTTTTGCTACTCTTACCTTGTTTATTCCTTGCTGACAGCACTCGAACCTGTTTCACTAAACTACGTTGTGACTCAATATACGCTATAGTCATACTAAATTCACTCCGAGCCCTCGGCCGTGGCGTTGGGCCTGTGTGGCAATCGCAACAACGCGACCATCAATTTTGTGCGTTTACACCTTGCTCCTGACCACAACGTTCTGCAATGGCGTGTGTGTCGTGTTCACGCGTTCACGAGAGTAGCACGAAGTCCTGTACTTTGAGACCACTCTTTTGAACACATAACATTAGAAAGTCTTTCTCGTTGCCGCCTACGTTCTTTTGGACCGCGGTCTAGCCAGGATTACATTCAGAACCACTGGCTTCCTATTTCGGTGTGTCAGCTCTTGCTATACATGCCGTCCACTCCGACACCATGCAGAGCTCCTCAGAGACATTCTCCCCACCACCCTCGACACCGACACCATCAAGACCTACACCGTCATTTTCATTCCATTTCATCATGATGTCTACCCACATGGATCCCGGATTTCTCGTTAAGCCTAGCTGGCCAGATACTGGGTTTGGAGCGTTCGCGGATAGGGTAAAGGTATGTTGGGTTTCGAGTCTCAATCGTCCCGCTGGTCCTTACTCAAGTTTACTTGCCCCTTACACTATTCTCCACTTCCCAAGAACGCAATTACCCGCGAGCCACCGTTGAAACCTGCTCCAATCAGTCCCATCACGAAGGAAGTCTTCAAACGCAACATCGAGCTAGTCAACGAAAACACTCTCGTCGAGTTCCGAGCAAAGTCCCTCAAAGTGCTCATCGAGAAGGATCGCGACACTATTGCTAGCCAGGAAGTTCTCATCTCCGAATACAAGGACAAGCTCGCCGTATCAGAAGCCAAAGGTCGAATCCTCGAGGAACAACTCGGCAACACTGTGAGCCACGCTCAGAAGCTCAGGGAAGACACTTGCGTACTCTCTGGAGGGTTATCCGATGCTGCAACTCAGATCAAGTTCTTCGAATCCGAACTTCGTCACAAGAAGGCTCGTGTTCTCGCTTTGGAGGTTGCTGCTAGGGATTCTATCGCTAAACTTGATACTGTCACTGGAGAGCTGGAGACTACTAGGGCAACACTTGGACTGGAGATCTCTCAGCTTGAGGCACAGTTGGCTCAGGTTCGGAAGGAGAAGGAGGAGAAGGGTGTCGCTCTTCAGGAGGAAGTGAAGAAGCTTGCAGAGTCTGGGAAGGAGCTCGAGGCGACGAAGGCGAGGCTTGCTACTGAGGAGGTTGAGAAGGCTGAATTGAAGGTTGCTTTGGAAGCTATGGAGGCGAAGAGCGCTGCACTAGAGAAGGCGTTGGAGGAGAAGGAGGCAGAGCTTGTACAGGCTCACAAGGACATCTTGGCCGCCAAGGAGGAGATTGCTAGGTTGGAGGCTACTCTGAAGTCAACTCAGGAGGATCTCGTTGGTACTCAGGATTGCTTGGCCAGGGAGCGCGAGGACTTCGCTTTGGCACGACAAAAGCACATCGTCATTGAAGGCAACCTTACCAACAAATGCGCGGACCTCGAGACTTCACTCGCTCACACTACTGAGGTACTTACCGGTACTCAATCCGAGCTCGAGGACACCAAATCCACTCTCTGTTTGACTCAGGATCAGCTTACTTTCACGGAGTCCACTGTACGTGAACGGGACGCCACGATTCGGAACAAGAACGAGGAGATCTCTGGGATGCACAAGCAAGCCGCTGAGAATAGGGAGCGTGCTCAGGCAAACGCGAATGCTCTGAACGCTCGGATTCTTGGACTCCAGGACGAGGTGACGGAGACTCGCAACAACTGGAAGGAGGAGGCTGACGGGCTCAGGGATAGGATTGGAGAGGAAAAGGACAAGTTGGAAAGTGCATTGGAAGAGTTTGAGGCATTCAAGGAGGACGCGAACAATAGGAGTGCATCTTTGGAGGGACGCGTCGACACGCTTACTGGGGAACTCGAAGTCAAGGGTCTCGAACTTGAGGCTACTGCGGACAAACTCAGGAAATCTGACGACAAAGTTGGTGACCTTGCTACCCAGCTTTCTACGGTCTCCCAGGAGAATGAGGACTTGGTCGATAAGGTCAATAGTCTTACGACCACTCTGGAGGCGAAGGAACATGTCCTTGACGTTACCCGAGGCGAACTCGAGATCTCGAAGGGTGAAGCCAATGTCCTTTCTAGTCAACTTCTCGAGAAGACGAACGAACTCCTTGATACTACTACCGCCCTTGAACAGGCCCGTCGCGACGCAGAGGAGCAGGAGAAGGCTACCATTGAGAACAATGCAGTCTTGGAAGGTCGTATCTCTACTCTCACCAACGCTCTCGAGGACTCTCAAAGCGGACTTCGGACTTCTGAGGACAAGGTGCTTGCTCTCAATACTCGACTGGCGGAGAAAGATGCCGCGCTGGAGACTCTTGCTCAAACCCACCAGACTGAAAGTGCCGCCTTCGAGGATCGTATCGCTCTACTCACCAACGACCTCGATGCTTCGCAACGTGAAGTCCAGGCCTCGAACGCTGAGGTCGCTGCACTTCAACTTCAACTCGCTGAGCAGGGCGAGAAACTTGGTACTGCACAGGGAGTGGTTGAGGAGATGAGGGTCCAACATGACGACGAAGTCGCAAAACTCAAGGCTTACATTCTGGCGCTCGAGAATGAACTTGAAGCCTCCAAGGCCTCCTCTCCCACCGCTCCGACTTCCTTCGACGATGACATCGAAACTCCTCTCTTGCAACCCGCTTCACACCCCGAGGAGCCCACATTGGAGCAAAGTGACGTTACCGGTGAAGCTGAAGAATCTGACAATTTCAAGTCTGACTGTCGTCCTCCCCCGATGGACTTCGCGAAGTTAACTTCAATTCAACCTAGCTGCGATGCCCCAATGACCTCTGGAGAATCTGCTCGACTTTCCGCCACTGCTGTCGCCTTCGTTCCTCGTTCAGTGCCAATCCCCAACGCTCCTCGACTCCACGCAACCGCCCCTGCATTTGTTCCTCGTCAACCAGCTATGAACAACGCCGCCACTTCGCTCACGCCTCTCGCGGCCCCCTTCGTTCCTCGCCAGATCACCAGGCCCCAGCTTCGAGGAGAAGCTATATCATTCATTCCCAGGCGTGAACCATCTGCTGCACCTCTCCCTGCTCCTCCGGTCATCGTCTCTCTCCGACTCTCTGCAAACGCTGCAGAAGTTGTTCCTGATGTGTCCAGTGTTGTATTGATCCCACCACAGGTGGGTAAGATCCACGGACTGAATCAAGAACACGAGGTGCCCAGTACCGACACCGACTCCAATACCAGCGGCGTTCCCGAGTCTGTATCATCAGCTTCCCTTTCAACTGATTCCACACTCGAGTTCGACGATTCTGTGAGTCGCCTCCTTCATCCTCTTTCCCTTCGTTTTCTTACAACCCCCCTTATCCTATATAGATCGAAGCAATCACGCGTCGCGAAAGTAACTACGAGTTGAGCCAACTCGACAGCTCCAAGTCCTTGGTCAAGATCGCCTCACTGATATCGTGTCCATGCCTCCGAGTCTCCTTCTGAGCCTCTCCCTGGACTCTCGCAGAAATTCTCGGAACCCCAGATTTCTGCATGCTGCTTTGCTTCCTTTATTTCTCGTTCTGTAGTAGTATACCATGCTTGTGTCGATATTCCCTGTATTTTTTTTTTGATTCATACATCTTGTACATTCTACACGCTCAATTTACTACAGGATACGTTCAGTGCACTGGTTCTTGTGCGCCTTCTTGTATCTCATGTATCATGTATCATGTACTTACCAGTGCGACGATGTTTGTCTATCTATTATTCATCGACCCCATTGACTCACCCTGTCCGATCTTTATTGATATTGCAAACTTCAACAAAGTATGAAATTCTCCCGCGAGTCGAGAAAAGAACAGATTGGCCTGCTCGTTAAGGTAGCAACTCCGTTTATCAACAGTCATCGAGTGGTATATTTATCGTGAGACGTGGTCTTCGAAAGAAAGCATGCTAGTAGTGTCGACGTTAAACATTCTTCTATCTGTAAATCTAGATTCTATGAACAGAGCTCCGACGAATTTCAAACATCGCAAAAAGAGATATAAGTCACTTGAAAATCGCTCAAGAGAATACCGTTACCACTTCCTAGTCCAAGTTTTGGGGCGCAGAAGACAAGGAGGCAACCAACAAGACGAAGATATCACAGAAGGAGGATATAGGAAAAACAACTTCATACGAACTACCAAGATCTTGGACAAAAAGGGCACATACACATAACGAGGAGGGCATATGACAAGCACAAGTCTGACAACTAGCAAAGGGAGAAACATATGTGTCTTTTATTACGAGAATTCAAGATCGATTCAGAGGGATTCGACGACTCTTTAGAGAATACGAAACTGATTGGCCATGGCGACGGGGTGGTTGATGATTTGCATTGGCTGGGCCTTCGAACACAGGTGGCGCTGTAGGCTTCGGGATCAAATTTGCTATTTTCCACTTATTTTCCACTTATTTTCCACTTATTTTCCACTTATTTTCCACTTATTTTCCACCTTGATTCTGACCATGATGATGCCCACCCATTGTGTCTTGTGTTCATACAGATATTGAAGGAGTATTATTTGCTCTTCATAGATCTTTCTGAATACATGACATTCATCTCTGACCAAGCCGGTGGACCGCGGTCTAGCCAGGATTCCATTCTGAACCACTGGCTTCCTATTTGGGTGCGTCAGCTCGAGCTCGCTGTGGACATCGACCGCGCCGACACCGTACATTGTTCCTCAGAGACATTCTCCCCACCACCACCACCACCACCACCGACACCGTCATTACCTGTTCATTTCATCATGATGTCTACCCATATGGACCCCGGGTTTCTCGTTAAGCTCAACTGGCCAGATACCGGGTTCGGAACGTTCGCGGATAGGGTACAGGTCTTTCGGTTTTTGAGAATCAAGTCGTCCCGCTGGTGCTTACTCGACTTTATTTTCCCTATGCACCCTATTTTCCACTTCCCAAGAACGCGATTACCCGCGAGCCACCGTTGAAGCCTGCTCCATTCAGTCCAATGCGGCTGGAGAGAACTCGGAGGACGTGCGGTGGTCGTGGTGCGAAGGAAAGAGGGATATGCGTGCGCGCGCGGGTCTTCCTTCCAGTTCGTTCCCTCCTCTCCTCACCTTCATACTATCATGTTCTCAGATTCTTCACACCATGACTTATCGTATCGACTTGATAATTTCTCTAATGCAAGCTTCGTATATCTGCAAGAAATGATGCTACAAACAACTTCTTCTGAATTACAATTTGATTTGGTCGCCCGATCACAATTCTTTCTCCTCGCCGAGCTCAGCCAGCGCATTTTCAGTCGTAATCTCACCGGCCTTGAAGCCCTCTGGATCCTCTGGAACACCTTCAACTTCAATCTTGGGACCTGTCGTGGACGCATTGTACAGATTCTGGAAGTACAAAGCCGTCGCTGGGATGGAATGAATGGTGAGTGACATGCCAATACTCGAATACAGAAACAGTACTCACAATGACGCCCAAACAGAAGCGGATTGAACCCGAATGAGGGCTTTGTGCCCACTTCCGTCGGAAGTGGTACGGGATCCTTGCCCTTGTCAAGCTTCCAGCCGTTGTCGACGTGGTTCCAGGTGCTGATCAGCGGGAACGCAGGCGGGACCTTCGTCACCGGATCCCCACTGTTCCCCACTCGCCACGACCTCCCTTTGTGGTGCCCAAGCGCGTCGAAGTAGCGGCGCGCCCAATCCTTGTCGTCCATCAAGCCGCCGACACGTGGACATCCAAACGTGTAGAGGTCACGCAGGACAAATTGACGTTCCTTCAGTCCGGCGAAGAAGGCCTCCCGAAGGTGCGTGTGCGTGTCCTCTGAAGGGTTGGTAACATACCACGTCGGATCATTGTTGTAAAGGCGCATGAGCTCAGCGTAGCAGAGCGTTGCGTACGCGCCGCCCAAGGAATGACCCTGTGGAGTAAATCTGTGAGAGTCGATGAAGAAGTTGATGAGCAAGTCTGACCGTCGTGTGTAGATCGATCGTCAGTCCCTCTGGGACTGGATACGTCTGCAAAAACTGATCGACCATGTTCTTGATGAAGTCTGCGAATTTTATAGTGTCAGCGATCGGCAAATATGGTATCGGGACTGAAGAATGACGGACCAAGTGGAACATCGTCGATATGGGGGAACTTGAGGAACATCGTCTGGTAGAATCCACGGTGAAGCGGTGAGCCCCAGAGGATGTTACCCGCAGCCAGCATCATCGCAAACTTGAGATCCTTCCACACCTCGCTCCAACTGAACGGGTTCGTTCCCTGTCTCGCAAGTTTACATCACGTTCTTTCATCTACGTTGACGACTGACCTTGAAAGCGAGTCCTAGGAAGGGCTTCGATCTGTCGTTGTTAAAGAAGACGCCGCAATACGGGCCGTTCAACATCGGATAGCCCTCGGGAGAATACTGGTCATTTAATGGGGACTGTTAATGTCTCGAAGAAGGTGGCGAGTCCGGGACTATTACCTTGAGCAGATCTGGGATCGAGTGTAAGTACAAAAGAAATCATTTCCGAAGCCGACTACTGACCACATATGACCTCGAAATTCATACCCCACATAGCCGCCTTAAGACTGTCTCAGATCATCATCAAAATCGAAGGTAAAAGTGGCTCACTATCTTCTTGATGTCTGCCTGCGAGTCGTAAAGCAGCTGAAGGGCTCGCTTATTGCCTTCATCGGTCTTCTTGCGCGCTTCCAAAACAGCCTGAAACACTTTGTCCGTGTCGCTGATGTGGTTTGAGACGGCAAGCAATCAAGATGAAGGCTTCCATACGCACCGGAGGTAGACGGCAGCGCTTTCAAGAAGCGTGAAGAGTCCATTGTCCCAGTCAATGCTCTCCCTGTGATTAAGGCTCACTATGGCCGCCATTGCTTGAGGGCATAGAAGAGACTCACGGACTGACGACACCTGTTTTTAGGTTCAGATACATGCATTCAAGATATCGAATCATTTAAATGGAGACGCACGGTTCGAGACAGCCTTAGCAATCTGCTCCTTGGCCTGCGTAGACCACTGGACGAGCTGCTCATACGGGGAAGGACCGCCGCCGCCAGGCAGGGGCCAGGGCATCTTGGGCAGATCATGATGGTTGTCCGGGATTTCGACGCTACGGAGCTGTTCCAAGTGCTTCCGTCGTAGGACGAGCTCAAAGGAGCCATCAGGAGGCAAGTGTGGGACTGTCGTCATGTTAGAGACGATCTGGTGAGTCGACCAGTGAGCTGGTGCGAAGTTGAAAAGGAGAAGATGAAGGGAGGGACAAGTTTGGATTGTTTCTCGCACAAGTGTCTCGTGCGTATAAGTAGTCCTGCTGCATATCTCATCGATGACCTTCTGATCACTTTCGGCTCACTCGGCTCCAAGACAGGTGCGTAGGTAACAATGGAAGCTTCACCACAAGTCGCTTGAGTGTGTTGAACATCGGTCGACTTTCGCCTCCGACGCAGCATTGCAAAAGGTAGCTTAGACTCAGATGTCGGATGTTTCCTTCTGAAGATGAATGAAACATATAAGCACGTGCAGAGAGAAATCTGCTGTCCTTAGACAAAGAAATGCCCAAGGATATCTTCTGCTTTGGGCGAGAAGTATGTTGTAAGCATATCGGCGCGATGGAACCTGCTGCTGATGGAGTGCATACCGTGACTACATTCATTCCTCGCCAGGTGTCCAACCCCCAGCTTCGAGGATACGCAATTCCATTCGTTCCCACACCTGCTCCACAAGCTGCACCTCCGGTCAATGTCGACTCTCCTCGACTCTCTGCTAACGCCACAGTTTTTATTCCTGGTTCGTCTAGCGTTGTATTGAATCCACCACAGGTGGACAAGATCCGCGGACTTGACCAAGAATGCAAGGTGTCCAGTACCGACACTGACACCGACACCAGGGCTCTGTGTCATCAGCTGATTCCACACTCGAGTTCGACGATCTTGTGAGCCGTATCTTTCATTTTTATCACATCAACGTTTTCCTTACGATTATCCTTCTAGACCGAAGCAATCTCGCGTCACGAAAGCAACTACGAGTTGAGCTAACTCGACAGCTCCGTGTCCTTGGTCAAGATATCCTTCCTGGCCTCATGTCCATGCCTCCGAGTCTCCTTCTGGGCCCCCTCCCTGAACCCTCGCAGAAATCCTCGGAACCCCGGGTTTCCGCATGCTCCTTTTGCTTCCTCTGTTTCTCGTTCCTTAGTAGTATACCATGCTTGTGTCGATATACCCTGTATTTTTTCTTTCTTTTTTGATTCATACATCTTGTACATTCTACATGCTCAATTCACGACAGGATACGTACAGTGCACTGGTTCTTCTGCGCCTTCTGGTATCTCATGTATCATGTACTTCTCAGTGCGAGACGATATTTGCCTATCTATTATCCATCGACCCTCATTGACTCACCCTGTCCGATCTGAATTGCGAGCGCAAACAAACTGATTGGTATTGCGAACTTCAGCAGAGTATGAAATTCTCCCGCGAGTCGAGAAAAGAACAGATGGGACTGCTCGTTACGGTAGCAACTTCGTTTATCAACAGTCATCGAGTGGTATATTTATCGTGAGACGTGGCCTTTGAAAGAAAGCATGCCAGTAGTGTCGACGTTGAACAACTTCTACTAGTACTGTAAATTTAGATTCGGTGAACAGAGCTCCGACCAATTTCAAACATCGCAAGAAGAAATATGAGTCACTTGAAAATCACTCAAGAGAATACCGGTATCGCGTATGCCCAGTCCAAGTTTTGTGGCGCAGAAGATAAGGAAGCAACCAACAAGACGAAAATATCACAGAAGGAGAATATAGGAAAAACAACTTCATAGCGAACTACCAAGATCTTGGACAAAAAGGGCACATACACATAACGAGGAGGGCATATGACAAGGGCATATGACAAGCACAAGTCTGACAACAAGCAAAGGGAGAAACATATGTGTCTTTTATTACGAGAATTCAAGGTCGATTCAGACGACTCTTTCGAGAATACGAAACTGATTGGCTGCATTGGCTGGGCCTTCGAATACAGCTGGCGCTGTGGGCTTCGGGATCAAATTTGCTATTTTCCATCTTGATCCTGACCATGATGATGCCCACCCATTGTGTCTTGTGTTCAGACAGATATTGAAGGAGTATTATTTGCTCTTCGTAGATCTTTCTGAATACATGACATTCATCTCTGACCAGTCGGTGGACCGCGGTCTAGCCAGGGTTCCATTCTGAACCACTACCTTCCTATTTCGACGTGTTGTGTCAGCCCGAGCTCGCTGGGTAGTACATCGACCGCGCCGACATCGCCCAGAGTTCCTCAGAGACATTCTCCCCACCACCACCGACACCGACACCATCAAGACCTACATCGTCATCACCACCTCATCTTACCATCATGATGTCTACCCACATGGACCCCGGATTTCTCGTTAAGCTTAACTGGCCAGATACCGGGTTTGGAGTGTTCGCGGATAGGGTAAAGGTATGTCGTGTTTTGGGTCTCAATCGTCCCGCCGGTCCTTACTCAAGTTTATTTTACCTTCGCACTCGATTCTTCAATTCCCAAGAACGCAATTACTCGCGAGCCACCATTGAAGCCTGCTCCATTCAGTCCAATCATGCAGGAAGTCTTCAAGCGCAATGCCAAGTTGGCAAATGAAAACGCTCTCGTCGAATTCCGAGCAAAGTCCCTTCAAGTTCTCATCGAGAAGGACCGCGACACTATCGCCAGCCAGGAAGTCCTCATCTCCGAATACAAGGATAAGCTCGCCGAATCAGAGGCTAAAGGTCAAATTCTCGAGGACATGCTCAGCGACACTACGGACAACGCTCAGACACTCAGGGAACGCGCTCGCGTACTCTCTGAAGACTTGGACGGTGCTACTACTCAGATCAAGTTCTACGAATCCGAACTTCGCAACAAGAAGGCTCGTGTTCTTGCTTTGGAGGTTGCTGCTAGGGATTCTATCGCTAAACTTGATACTGTCACTGAAGAGCTGGAGACTACTAGGGCGACATTTGGACTAGAGATCTCTCAGCTTGAGGCACAGTTGGCTCAGGTTCGGAAGGAGAAGGAGGAGAAGGATGCTGCGCTCAGGGGGGAGATCAAGAAGCTCGCAGAGTCTGGGAAGGAGCTGGACGAGGTGAAGGCGAAGCTTGCTAGCGAGGAAGTTGAGAAGGTTGAATTGAGGATCGCTCTGGAGGCTATGGAGGCAAAGAACGCCACATTGGAGAAGACGTTGGAGGAGAAGGAGGCAGAGCTTGCACAGGCTCACAAGGACATCTTGGCCGCCAAGGAGGAGATCGCTCGCTTGGAGGCTACTCTCAAGTCTACCCAGGATGATCTCGCTGGTACTCAGGACTGCTTGGCCAAGGAGCGCGAGGACTTCGCTTTGGAACGACAGGAGCACATCGTTATTCAGGGCAACCTCACCAACAGATGCTCAGACCTCGAGACTTCACTTGCTCACACTACGGAGGAACTTGTTGTCACTCAATCTGACCTCGAGGACACCAAAACGGTTCTCTCTTCGATTCAAGATCAACTCGCTACCGCCGAGTCCACTGTACGTGAACGGGACATCGAGATTCAGGACAAGAAGGAGGTGATCTCTGGGTTGCACAAGCAAGTTGCTGAGGATAAGGAGCATGCTCAGGCGAACATTCGTGCTCTGGACGCTCGGATTCTTGTCCTCCAGGATGAGGTGACGGAGACTCAGGGTAGTTGGAAAGAGGAGGCTGACAGCCTCAAGGGACAGGTTAGGGAGGCAAAGGACAAGATGGAAAGTGCATGCGTGGAGTTTGAGGCATTCAAGGAGGACGCGAATACGAGGACTGCATCTTTGGAAGGACGCTTCGACACGCTTACTGGGGAGCTCGAAGTCAAGGATCGTGAACTTAAGGCTACCGCGGACAAACTCAGGGTATCAGACGACAAAGTCGGCGACCTCACTGCTCAGCTTTCTACGCTCTCTCAGAAGAACGAGGAATTCGTCGACACTCTCAAGGCGAAGGAACATGACCTTGACGTCACCCGAGGCGAACTCCACGATACCACTACCGCCCTTGAACAGGCCCGTCGCGACGCGGAGGAGCAGGAGAAGGCAACGATCGAGAACAACGCAGTCTTGGAAGGTCGCATCACTACTCTCACCAACACTCTCGAGGACTCTCAAAGCGAACTTCAGGCTTCCGAGAACAAGGTGCTTGCTCTCAGCACCCAACTGACGGAGAAAGATGCCGCGCTGGAGACTCTTTCTCAAACTCATCAGACTGAATGTGCCACTTTCGAGGATCGCATCGCGCTACTTACCAATGACCTCGAGTCCAAGAACCACGATCTTGAAGCTTTCAACAACGAGGTTGTTACACTTCAGGATCAACTCGCTGAGCAAGAGGATGTGGTCGATGATCTCGAAGGCCTCCTTGACGAGAGGAAGGCGTTCATCAAAGAAATCGAAGCCCAGCATGACGATGAAGTTGCGAAACTCAAGGCCTACATCCTGGCGCTCGAGAGAGAACTTGAAGCCTCCAAGGCCGCATCTCCCACTACTGCGACTTCTCTCGACTTCGACGATATCGAGACACCTCAGTGCAGCCTTCCGGAAGCTGCTTCTGACCCCGAGAGGCCTACATTGCAGCAAAGCGACATTGTCCATGAGGCTGAAGACCCCAAAAATCCCGAGTCAGTGAGTTCATATGTTTCATTCTCCCTCTTAAGTTCGTGTCTCACAAGATACCCTCTAGTCCATCACTCAGGAATACTTCCGTGTTTACACTCGGCGTGGTAGAGATCCGGTTGTTATTCGTCCCCCGCACTCGGATACGAGTTGGAGAGTCAAGAATGGTAAAACCCTTGGGTCTGAACCTCGCCCTTCCCCAATGAACTTTGTCCTCACGAATTCAACTTCTGTTCAACCCGAGGCCGTCAACTCAGAAGCATCAACGATCTCTGAGGAATCTGCTCGTCTTTCTGCCGCTGCTACCGCATTCGTTCCTCGACCAAACACACCAGCGGGACCCTCTCAACAATCTGCAGAGTCCTCTCGATTGCGACCTACCGCGGCCTCATTTCAACCGAGTTGCAATGTAGGGGCACCAAGTGTTTCCTCTCGTCTTACTCCCGTGGCTCCTACCTTCATTCCTCGTAGAATACCCACACTCCACGCTCCTCGACTCCAGGCAACCACCCCAGCATTCATTCCTCATCAATCAGCTTCTACCGACACCAACACTCTCAGGCCTACCGCGACCACATTCATTCCTCTCCAGATGTCCAATCTCCAGCTTCGAGGAGACACAGCTCCATTCGTTCCCACACCTAGTCCACAAGTTGCACCTCTCCCGACCCCTCCGGTCAACGTCGACTCTATTCACCTCTCTGCAAACACCGCAGAATCCGTTCCTGGTTCGCCTAGCGTTGTATTGAATCCACCACAGGTGGACATGATCCGCGGACTTAACCAAGAACATGAGGTGCCTAGTACCGACACCGACTCCAACACCAGCGGCGAGCAGGAGTCCATATCATCTGCCCAACTTTCAGATGATTCCACACTCGTGTTCGACGATTCTGTGAGTCGCCTTCTTCATTATTATTCCTTTCACTCCCTTACAATCTCCCTTATCCTCTATAGATTGAAGCAATCACGCGTCGTGAAAGCAACTACGAGTTGAGCCAACTTGACAGCTCCAAGTCCTTGATCAAGATTGCCTCACTGATTTCGTGTTCACGCCTCCGAGTCTCCTTCTGAACCCCTCCCTGATCCCTCACAGAACTTCTCGGAACCAGGTTTTCTGCATGCTCGTTTGCTTCCTTTATTCCTCATTCTCTAGTAGTATACCATGCTTGTGTCGATATACCCTGTAATTTTTTATCTTTTTTATTTGTTTATTTTTTGATTCATACATCTTGTACATTCTACATGCTCAATTCACTCCAGGATACGTCCGGTGCTCTTGTTCATCTGCGCCTTCTTGTATCTCATGTATCATGTATCATGTACTTACCAGTGCGACGATGTATTTTCACTATCTATTCCTCCGCCCCCATTGTTCCACCTTGTCCGACTTCAATCGTGAATTCCAACAAAACTGAGACATTCGCCAGCGAGTCAATAGTGAAAGAACAGGCAGAGGGATGAGTCTTTCGAAAGATACGAAATTGATTGGAATCGGCTGGGCCTTCGAACACAGTGGCGCTGTTGGCTTCGAGATCAAATTGGTATTCTCTCCCCACCTTAATCCTGACCATGATGGTGTTCTTCTGTTGTGTCCTGTGTCCTGTGTTCAGATGGATTTTGAAAGAGTACTCGTCGCTCCTCACAGATATTTATGAATACATGATATTCATCCTGACCAGTTTTGTCCCCTGGCGGACCGCGGTCTAGCCAGGATTCCATTCAGAACGACTGGCTTCCTATTCCGGGAAGTCAGCCCTCGCTGTGTATGTCGTCCGCGCCAACACTGTGCAGAGTTCCTCAGAGACATTCTCCCCACCACCACCGACACCGACACCATCAAGACCTACATCGTCATCACCATCTCATCTTATCATCATGATGTCTACCCACATGGGCCCCGGATTTCTTGTTAAGCTTAGCTGGCCAGATGCCGGGTTTGGAGTGTTCGCGGATAGGGTAAAGGTATGTTGGGTTTCGAGTCTCAATCGTCCCGCTGGTCCTTACTCAAGTTTACTTGCCCCTTACACTCTATTCTTCACTTCCCAAGAACGCAATTACCCGCGAGCCACCGTTGAAGCCTGCTCCATTCAGTCCCATCACGAAGGAAGTCTTCAAACGCAACATCGAGCTAGTCAACGAAAACACTCTCGTCGAGTTCCGAGCAAAGTCCCTCAAAGTGCTCATCGAGAAGGATCGCGACACTATCGCTAGCCAGGAAGTTCTCATCTCCGAATACAAGGACAAGCTCGCCGTATCAGAAGCCAAAGGTCGAATCCTTGAGGAACAACTCGGCAACACTGTGAGCCACGCTCAGAAGCTCAGGGAAGACACTCGCGTACTCTCTGGAGGGTTATCCGATGCTGCAACTCAGATCAAGTTCTTCGAATCCGAACTTCGTCACAAGAAGGCTCGTGTTCTCGCTTTGGAGGTTGCTGCTAGGGATTCTATCGCTAAACTTGATACTGTCACTGGAGAGCTGGAGACTACTAGGGCAACACTTGGACTGGAGATCTCTCAGCTTGAGGCACAGTTGGCTCAGGTTCGGAAGGAGAAGGAGGAGAAGGGTGTCGCTCTTCAGGAGGAAGTGAAGAAGCTTGCAGAGTCTGGGAAGGAGCTCGAGGCGACGAAGGCGAGGCTTGCTACTGAGGAGGTTGAGAAGGCTGAATTGAAGGTTGCTTTGGAAGCTATGGAGGCGAAGAGCGCTGCACTAGAGAAGGCGTTGGAGGAGAAGGAGGCAGAGCTTGTACAGGCTCACAAGGACATCTTGGCCGCCAAGGAGGAGATCGCTAGGTTGGAGGCTACTCTGAAGTCGACTCAGGAGGATCTCGTTGGTACTCAGGACTGCTTGGCCAGGGAGCGCGAGGACTTCGCTTTGGCACGACAAAAGTACATCGTCATTCAAGGCAACCTTACCAACAAATGCGCGGACCTCGAGACTTCACTCGCTAAAACTACTGAAGTACTTACCGGTACTCAATTCGAGCTCGAGGACACCAAATCCACTCTCTGCTTGACTCAGGATCAGCTTACTTTCACGGAGTCCACTGTACGTGAACGGGACGCCACGATTCGGGACAAGAACGAGGAGATCTCTGGGCTGCACAAGCAAGCCGTTGATGATAAGGAGCGTGCTCAGGCAAACACCAATGTTCTGAACGCTCGGATTCTTGGACTCCAGGACGAGGTGACGGAGACTCGCAACAACTGGAAGGAGGAGGCTGACGGGCTCAGAGATAGGATTGGAGAGGAAAAGGACAAGTTGGAAAGTGCATGGGTAGAGTTTGAGGCATTCAAGGAGGACGCGAGTGCAAGGACTGCATCTTTGGAGGGTCTCATCGACACGCTTACTGGGGAACTCGAAGTCAAGGGTCTCGAACTTGAGGTTACCGTGTCCAAGCTTCAGGCATCGGACGGCAACATTGGCGACCTTACCACCCAGCTATCTACACTTTCTCAGAAGAACGAGGACTTGGTCGATAAGGTCGATCGTCTTACGGCCACTCTCGAGGCAAAGGAACACGACCTTGATGTTACCCGGGGAGAACTCCACAATACTACTACCGCCCTTGAACAGGCCCGTTTCGACGCGAAGGAGCAGGAGAAGGAAACACTCGAGAACAACGCAGTGATGGAAGGTCGTATCTCTGCTCTAACCAACGCTCTCGAGCTCTCTCAAGGCGAACTTCGGGCTTCTGAGGACAAGGTGCTTACTCTCAACACTCAATTAACGGAGAAAGATGCAGTATTGGAGACTCTTGTTCAAACCCACCAAACTGAAACTGCCGTTCTCGAGGATCGCATTTCTCTACTCACTACCGACCTCGAATCCAAGAACCGCGATCTCGATACTTCTCAACGTGAAGTCCGTGCCTCGAACGATGAGGTTACTGCACTTCAACTTCAACTTACTGAGCAGGGCGAGAAACTTCGTGGTGTGGTCGAGGATATCAAGGTTCAGCATGACGATGAAGTTGCAAAACTCAAGGCTTACATTCTGGCGCTCGAGAAGGAGCTCGAAGCCTCAAAGGCCGCCCCTCCCACCACTGCGACTTCCAACCACCCCGAGGAGCCCACATTGGAGCAAAGTGTGGTTGCCGATGAAGTTGTTTCGATTCAACGGGATGCTGCAAGCTGCGATACACCAACAACCTCTGGAGGATCTGCTCGACTTTCTGCCGCTTCTGTCGCCTTCGTTCCTCGTTCAGTCACACCATCGGGAACCTCTCAACAACCTGCAGAATCATCCAAATTGCGACCCATAGCAGCATCATTCCAACCGATGTGCAATGCAATAGGGCCGACAACTGTCTCCCCTCGCTTGACTCCTTCGGCGCCCACCTTCATTCCTCGTACAGTGCCAACCATCGATACTCCCCGACTCCAAGCAACCGCCCTGGCATTCGTCTCTCGTCAATCAGCTATGACCAACGCCAACACATCTCTCAGGCCTATCGCGACCCCATTCATTCCTCGCCAGATGTCCAATCCCCAGCTTCGAGGAGACGCAGCTCCATTCGTTCCCTCACCTGCACCACAAATTGCACCTCCCCAGACCCCTCCGGTCAACGTCGACTCTATTCAACTCTCTGCAAACACTGCAGAATCTGTTCCTGGTTCGCCTAGCGTTGTATTGAATCCACCACAGGTGGACATGATCCGCGGACTTGACCAAGAACATGAGGTGCCTAGTACCGACACCGACTCCAACACCAGCGGCGAGCAGGAGTCCATATCATTTGCTCAACTTTCAGATGATTCCACACTCGTGTTCGACGATTCTGTGAGTCACCTTCTTCATTATTATTCCTTTCATTCCTCTACAACCTCTCTTATCCTTTATAGATTGAAGCAATCACGCGTCGTGAAAGCAACTACGAGTTGAGCCAACTCGACAGCTCCAAGTCCTTGATCAAGATTGCCTCACTGATTTCGTGTTCACGCCTCCGAGTCTCCTTCTGAGCCCCTCCCTGAATCCTCACAGAAATTCTCGGAACCCGGGTTTCTGCATGTTCCTTTGCTCCCTTTAGTCCTCATTCTCTAGTAGTATACCATGTTTGTGTCGATATA
This sequence comes from Meripilus lineatus, assembly GCA_027627245.1. Lineage (NCBI taxonomy): Eukaryota > Fungi > Basidiomycota > Agaricomycetes > Polyporales > Meripilaceae > Meripilus > Meripilus lineatus. Next base: position 96,215 of record JANAWD010000027.1, on the reverse strand, counting down.
CCCTGTAATTTTCTTTCTTTCTCTTTTCTTTTTGATTCACACATCTTGTACATTCTACATGCTCAATCTACTACACGATACCTCCAGTGCTCCGGTTCATTCGTGCCTTCTTGTATCTCGTGTATCATGTATCATGTACTTTGATTTTCACTGCTACGATCTATATTCACTATCTATCCACCCGCCCTTTTGATCCACCCCGTCTGACGTACGCGTGAAATTCGAACTCAAAACGAATCAAGAAATTCTTCGGTGAGTCAAGAAAAGAACAGATCAGACTGCTCGCTAGGGTATCGACTTCGAATTCGTTCATCAGTGGTCGTCGAGTGGTATATTTATCATGAGACGTTGCCTTTCAAAGAAAGCAGACCAGTAGTACTAGTGACGACATCGACCTACTTTTACTTTACGTTTAGAGTCGATTGTTTAAAAAAAAACTCCAACCAATTGCAAACGTCGTAACAAACAATAGCTAAAAGAGAAGAGTACGGATCAAATGCAGAATCCCTCAAGAGGATACCGGACTACCCAGGTTCAAGTTCAAGTGTTGAGACTTGTAAGACAACAACAAGATGAAAAAGTCACGGGAAAGGGGTGAGACGGTGAGGGGAAAGTAACTTCGTAGCGAACTACCAAGTATGTATGATCTTTGACAAAAAAAAGGCACATATAACGAGGGAGGACATATGACAAGCACAAGTCCGAAATGTAAAAAAAAGAAGGGGGAAAACATATGTGTCTTTCATCACGAGAATTCAAAGTCAAAAATCAACAATGTCCCACAAGCGGACTGTGTAACTAAAACAAAAAAAAAAAGGACCGGACGAATGAAAAGGAGTAGGACGTGCAAAACGATATGTACGATATAGAGCAGAATGTTCCAAAACCAATTGCAGGTAGTCGGACAGGTCAACTCATGAGAGAGAGAAACTAACGGTAAGAAAAAAGGGGTCCAAGGGTCCTTCGTGATGATTACTCAAATTACTCCATTACTTCGTGTCGTTTAGAGGAAGACGCTGATACCAGCAACAAGGGCGACCAAGCTCACTCCAGCAGCGGTCATGAAACCGCCGACGTTGGCCTGCATGGAAACAGCAGCATTCTTGCCACCGTTGTTGTTGAGGGCGCCAGTCGCCTCTGATGATCCTGGCGCTCCCGAAGAGAGGGTAACAGGGTTGCTCCCTATCGAAGGCCAAGACAAGCGCGAACAGAAGATGTCGGAACAATAGAACGGAGAGTTCAATCAGTACATCTATCATGACAAAGGAATTCCATGTGGAACACGTACCGGATACGACGGGAGGGTTTGTCTTGTTGTCGTTTGTCTCGAGGTATGCGTCGCCCAATGGCTTGTGAAGACAAGAAACGACAGGTTCGATCTTGAGAGGAGGTTGGTTCGCAAGCGCGGCTGGGAGGATGTAACCAGTAGCGATCTCGACAGCTTGCTGGAACAAATCGTGTTCGAGGACGATGAAACCAGTATCGAGTCCAGTGGCGTTTCCGATGATGCTTTCCCAGTTCGCAAGAACTTGGGAAGCCGATGTGGATCCACCAGCGATGTTGAAGTCTGCGATTACGCGACAACGTCGATAATGAAGGGAAGAAAAAAGATTTTGTGAGAATTCACGGAAAGATTTCGGCACCGTCAAGGTTTTGGGGGATAAAAATAGTACATACCACCTGTATCGAAGGTTGATGTTGCACTGATGCGGGTCCACATGATTGGTGTCAAGTTCATGGCTCTGGAAATGGCCCGAATCCTGTCGTCAATGTCACCATAGGGAGGACGCCAGTACTGAGGGGTGACACCAAGAACATCGTGGATGACCTTCTTTGTCCAGCCCAATTCTGCGATGGCCTCTTCGTTTGTAAGAGTTGTCATGGCAGGGTGACTCCATGTATGGACAGCGATCTGATGCTGTGACATGTACTCCTCTTGAAGAATGGCGGGATAGGAGATGACACGGGAACCGACAACGAAGAAAGTTGTCTTGAGCTGTACCTGGTCGAGATACTGGAGGAGATTTGGTGTGTAAAATGCTGGACCATCGTCATGAGTGAGACCCCAAGTGAGCTTGTCCGGGCAAGTAGTGACGTCTGTGTCGCGAGTGCAGCCACCACATGTCCACCAGCAACGGCTAGTATCGGCCGCTGCTTGAGCATTGGCTGGGCATCCCCCTGCCACAGTTGGGGCAATGTTGGGGATGTCGATCCCAGAGTTCTTGACATCCTGAATCCACTGCTGAACCTGTGGTGAATCAGTGGGAGGAGGCTTGTCAAGGGCTGGATAGTTCGCGGGAAGGACCTTGGAGACTGGATGCCAAGCCAAAGCGGATCAGAACTTCCGAAAAAGGCAACTAACAATGTGATGATAGTGAGCTTACGGTCTGGCAGTCCCGGTGCGTTGGACAAGAATGTTGGGGATGCTCCTGCAGGGTAGGCAGTGGTAGCCCCCAACGTGGGTGAAGCAGAGGCTCCTGAGACAATTTGTGAGAGGGGGACGGCCGTGGGGTTCGTTGATGGGAGTGAAAACGCGACTGTTGGTGGACTTGAGACGGGTGCTGCTGTTGAACTACCTGGTGGTGCTGCGGCCGAACCGCTAGACCTCGAGGCGGATGGAGAAGCAGCAGCAGAAGAGCCTGAAGCCTGGCGAGGGTAGATGTGACGGGCTGCGTGGTCACCGTGTGCGACCACGGCAGCAGGGACTGCCAGAACAGACAAGAGAGAGAGCTTCATTTAGAGACTGAAGAGGGAATCCGAGCGATTGTAAAGACCGTTGTGGAGATACGCTTGAATGCGATTGAGAGACCAAGTTGGAGATGGACGTTCGTTCACGATGGAAACGTCGGAGGGGAAGGATTCGTCCAAGATTTTATATGGCCTGTGGGAGTCTCTGCCTCTTTTGACTCTGGACAGTTGACAGAAGTGGAAACGCTCCTCCCTTGTCAATCTCCCCTTCATCGTCCACACAGCACATGCTCCCCACAATCCCCGGCTCCTCGGCACACACCCCAATGCCGTCATAGTGCCGAGAAAATACTCCCCGGCCCGACAGAAATGAACCCCTTCCAGACGACCTCGTCCCAGCGACAGAAATACCAGCGAATCGCACTCGACTTATTTTTATCCCAAAACACTAGAACATCCTCATCAGGACGCGACACAACCCGCTAAAGACCGTGCTCGCACCCAAAAGCATCGACAAACAAGACAATCTATTTCTGAACACACATCACAACGACATTATCGGAAAAAAACGCAACGCGCCTCACAACACTTTGCAATAATGACCATCAGGCGTAAAGTTTTAAAGGAACCACGCGAGACCAGTATCCTCACACTGCACCGAACGCCGTTCCACCCACATCCATTCATGCGGGGCTAATGCGGCATCTACTTCTGTCGGGGCTTCTTAAAACGCGGTTTCTCCAGGTCAATCTCTTCTTCGTCCTCGTCGTCTTCCTCGTCTTCATCGTCAGAGTCGATATCATCCCCACCAGCATTTCCGAGGAAATAGTCAATCGCCTCCGGGAAAATATCATTCGCGATCACGACACCCAGCTACCCGTCACAAACCGAAACAAGCCCCCTGTCAGTCTCGACGAAAAAATAAAGCTAAAACGCTTTCCAGAAAGGCACTCACGTCAAATATATCTTCCGCGATCTCGAAAAAGTTAAAGAAGCTCCCCGAGTCGGCTGGAAGGTCGTCTCCGTCTTCTTCTAGAACCCGAGGGTAGAGCTTCGTTAGGTTGTGCGCATCATCTTTCCAGTCAATCTTGTAGTTCTGGTTATCAACGGCAAAGTCAGGTCAGAATGCAACCAGCGTGATATCTATCCGTCGCGTCGTGCACGTACCTTGGCTTCAACATCCCGCTCCCAGGAAAACTCCAACATAGAGTCCACAATACCATCTTCATCAGCCTTTTCGTTCGACGAGGTCGACACGGGAATGTACTTGTACTCTTTCTTCAGCACCTTATTAGTGAAGTACGGGTTCTCTTTGAAGTGCTATAAAAGAAAAACCAGTGATGTCATTGAACTCTTCAACCTTTGAACCATCTCAACAATATAACAACATACGAATTCAAGTGTGAAGCATCGCGTCTCGGTGCTATCTCGCTTCATCCACACGTCCTCGAGATAGCTCAACGCAAGCTGGTCCGCGTTATGTTGAGCTTGTGAAGCGAACATCGAATGGTTCATAAGTGCAACGGGCCAGAATTTTGGGATCGCCTTTACAATGGCTCTCCGTTTTGTGTACAGTGGCAACAACTTCTGTTGTGCATGCCTCTCTGTAAGAAAAAAATGAAAGAAAAAAACTTCATCAGCATTCCGGAAGACCCTTTGGTGAAACTACACGACGAAAGAAAGACACGCACCCAATGCAAGTTCAGTCCTTGCGGTATCCCTCTGAACCACCTGCAACTTCGCAGCATCCTCATCACTAAGCTCGACATCCCCAAGCGGGTTTTTCTCCTCCTCCGCTCCAGGGGAAGCACGCTTAATTCCTTTTGAGCTCATCGTCGTCTCGTCTCGCGCGGTATCAAGGACTCGGAGTAAAAGACCGTTTCGTTGACAATGGAGGTGAGAATGATGTTTTCCCGCGGACAAACTTGAAAGGTGGCTGGAAACCCAGGAAACCAACAACTCCAACACGGCGCGCCCATTTTTTCAGCCACAATCGTGCACGTGAGAGGCGCGTAATACATCATTGGAGACGCGTCGCGACGCGCCGCTCGAACCGTCTGCTCTTTCTGAAGTCCGTCTGGGTGGCCCAACAAGGGTCATAATGAGAATAAGGTCGTTATTCCACACATAAAGTATGTACAGAGCAGAAAGACAGGGGTGTGTCGATAAATACAATACGCGGACCCTAAAAAGTCATTGTCTGAATCCGTTCAGAAGTATCGTGTCAACATGACCAGAGAGCCAGCCAACAGTGAGGTCAATCAACTCTCAACTTCGAGCCCATCTCGATCTCTTCCAATCTACTCCCAGCTCTCTTCCGCGTCTTCGCCAACACCTTTGATCCGACCTTCATGTCAAGGGCAGGAATACCGAACCCCTTTCCATGGTTCGCCGACCGGAATCCAGGTCCGTCGTAATAAATGATATCCGTCAAAGGTACCAAACGCGGCCAGTTCACATATTCAATGCCATGAATCATAATAAAGGCAAGTGAAATAGTGATCAACGTGAACCACAGGAGGAAATAATACGTTAGCGAATAATCTGTATATATATGTAGTGTCAAGGTGAAGTGAGGAGCCATCAGAACCATACTTCCGAAGATTAAGATTGAGTGGTGAGAGAAACGAACCGGAGGAGCGCGGCAAGGTGAGACCAGCGAAGACCATAAACACCGAGAACCACAACACATAGGGCATCTAGAAGTCAGAGCGTTCCCCATGAGGCCTCTCACATCACCAGCACAAAAACTGCGGACAAGACGGTACTTACAGCTCTTATTACCAAAGGCCGGCGATCTCTCACCAACGAGGACGGCGTCCAATTCCGACGTGGGACCCAGGATCCTGTCATGAGATCAAACCCATCCTACATCCACAAGGAGTCAATATAATCCGTACAATAGGGAACATCAGATAGAGTGGGGAAAGACTTCACCTGTCTGGCTCCGTCAAAGAAGTTGTTCTTGAGGTACCGCATGACGGATTTGTATCCATCTTCAAGTTGACCTGCTGGTGTGAGCTTGCCTGTCCTGGTGTATTCAACCTTCAAAGCCCCTGTCCCCGCATACGCAAGAGAGATCAAGTTCGCATGGTCGGACCACACTAAAGATCACGAAGACGCGTAAATAGAGAATGTCAGGAGAAATTCAAATCAGAAGACCAAGACAGCGACATAAAGTCCCACATACTTTCTCGGAAGTCTTTCATGATGTCATCGTAATTGTCAATGTTATCATTCTCGACGAGAAGACGCAGAGCTTTGAGTTGTTTGTTCAACGTCCATTTCGCCAGGGCGGCTTGAGCGACGTTTGTGCGGTCGAGATTGTCCATGCAGTTGGTGCGAATCACTCCCTCCTGCTCCCTGATTGGTGAAGACTTGGCGGAATCGAGGTGGAAGTATCTATGTATAAAAGAGTAAGGCTTGAAAGAACATTATTGGTGGATGGTGCAACTGACCCATATCTAATGAGGTCGGGTTCTACTTTCTCAATGAGGACGCTGATACGATCCCATTGGAGATTTCTACACTCATGATGGAAGTCAAAGTACTCGTAACGAACGTTAGGCAGATCCAGCTGGGACGAGAGAGTCAGTACATAGTCCCAGACAGACGGCATCCCCACTCACCTCGCTAACGTATCGCTCATATGCCTCCTTGACAGGCTTTTCGTGACCTTTCTGGTTCACCAGACTGACCAAGCTCTGATCTCCATAATGCTCAGTTTGTCTATCAAAATGTTTGCGTGTTGCATCAAGCTGGACCGGACCATGTGTCAGTTCTTCTAAGCTTGACCAACAAGGAAACTACCACTCACCGCCTGGTTCAACTCCATGAGTTGCACATCAGGCTTGTACCGCAGAGTGTTGACTTCAGCCCAAAACACAGGAACGCTTCCTCGAATTTGAACGAAGCTCATTTGGATTTTACTTTCGTCGGCGCTGCTGTCGGATTGAGGAGTATCAACAAGGAGAATTTGTTCCGTTTCGTTGAAGTTGGCCACATTCCCGTCGTGATCAATACCACGTCGGAAATATCTGGTTCCTGCACGGTATCTACATCTTCGACTGATAAGGCAGAGCTTCAAGTAGTGGCCATTGAGCCGAGCTGGTCGAATGTCGAATGCTACAACAGCGGGAGTCGTTATGGGTGACAGGTAATCGGGAGGTACTGGAGTTCACGCACTTCCATACATGATGGGGAGGATATACGAGCTCAGCTGCAACGAATGTAAGCAACATTCAATATAAACCTTTTAATGTGACTGACGTTCTGGTCCCCTCGTGACATAGTGATATCAATTAAACGGGTTTGAAGGAAACTTGTGATTAGGAAGATGCATTAGCTCTTGAATCCCCTGATTTGGACACGATGAATCCTCACCGGTTCCAAAAGAAACGGTCGTCTGCCTGCATACCGCACACCGCATGTTCAGCTTCTGCTAAAAATCACACAACGAGCCACTCAACATACCACCTCCCAGAGGGCTTTTCCATCATCGTCTTCATGTGCAGCGTATTGTGCTTGAAGCCTCCGAGTTAAATCCCAGCCATAACTGAACAAGAAGTATCCGCATTGAAGGTGTGACTTGACGAGAGCTTGTAAATGGGCTTCTACAGCGTTTGGTGGGTTCAGCAATGAAATGTCCGGGTTGAGCGGTAGAATATCAAAGTCTGTGGCCCGGTAGATATTGTGGCCCATTAGTCGTCCCAAGAGCTCACGGCCAGTCAAGACAATGATATATTCCGCTGTATAACGATGTATTCAGGAACTTGACATTCATACTTGTAATAGTAACACTCACACATAACCAGCGTTATTAGCCCCATAATGCCATAAATTGTTTTCCCTGAACGTTCTGCCGTCGCTGGCAATGGGGCGTTAGGGGCTGCGAAGACCAATGTGCGAGTGAGTTTGCTGAACAGTTAGGTCCTTGAAGAATGAAACACACGATTGAGCACAATATCCCCCGAGTTTCGGTAAATAGTGAATGAGCGTGCGCCAACAGGCTCTGCGGGAACGAATGTGTAGGTTTCATTGCCGTCTTCATACCTATAGAGCAATTAGAAGTGACTCCAAGAGATAAGTAAGAGCGTATTTACAAGTTCAGTCGTTGATGTAAAGCCTTCATTTTGGCGGGAGGGGTGTGTGTTGGTGGCAGCGGGAGGAGGTTGGTGTTACAGCGCTTGTTTGCTGCGTCACGATCAATTTCAGGCTCGTTTCGTTCGCGTCAAGCACGCGGCTCTGCACGTTCCCTCACCACCAAACCACAAATATCCAACCATGAAGCTCACTCCAGAGCTCATTCAGTCCGTGCCCTCGTCCCTAAACCCCGTCAAGGAAAGACAATTAGATCTCCGAGGTGAGCACCCCTCTTACTCGCTTCCAGTCAGTTGACAAACCGCTCACAGGCTATAAAATTCCTGCAATCGAAAATCTTGGTATCGCCAAGGTACGTCTCATCTGTCTTTTGATCAGGCATAAGTTCATGTTTTTGTTGTGTTCAGGATCAGCATGATGCTATAGATTTCACAGACAACTCAATCACCGTACTGGGAAACATCCCATTACTTCGTAGACTGCAAACACTCCTCCTTGCAAGCAATCGAATAGCATCCATCTCAACTTCTCTCCACCTCTCCGTACCAAACCTTACAACACTAGTACTCACAAACAACAACATCTCAGAACTCGGAGATCTCGAACCTCTAAAAGATCTAAGAGGCCTAAAATACCTCTCCTTACTCGGAAACCCAGTGCGGGAAAAGAAATGGTATCGCGAGTGGCTTGCCTGGAGAATACCCAGTCTGAGAGTTTTAGATTTCCAGAGAATTCGCGACAAGGTGCGACTGCTCCATTCCCCCCTTCGACGCTACCAAGGTTCGCCTATTTACGCTCATGAACCACCATTTCTCGGTCGTGTGATATCCCACAGGAGCGGCAGGCGGCAAAAACACTCTTTCTCACCGCGGATGGTCTGCCAACACAACTGGCTACGACACTATCCACGACGGTATCGGTACACGGAGCCAAAGCACCCATTGCGACAGATGAACCCAAACCTGTGGTACCGCATGGTAAGGCTGGCCGTTTGATGTCGAAGGAAGAGGCGGATAAGGTAAAGGAGGCGATCGCGCGGGCCACGTCCATTGAAGAGGTTAGGAGGTTAGAGAGATCGTTGAAGGAGGGATTCTTGCCCACGATGGAGGCTGTTGGCGCGTAGTGCTGTGTTCAAAACTTGTATTTCTGCCTGTATCCATTTCATACAACTTGTCGCATTCTGATAATGTCGTTCTACTGAAATCACAAGCGGCGAAGAGAAAAGGGGAGAAAGAAAAGAAATCCAACAATGTAAGGTGAACGAGCGCGAAGGGAACTACAACGATCCGAGACCTTTGTTTGCGATCCAGAGACCATGGAAAGCAAGTGCGAGGACAGCATGCAAGTTGGCGAGTGAGCTTATGCCATGGAGTTTGGCAAACTTGCGGTTGAGAGCCTTCATCTCGGCAGAAATCTAAGGACGCGGTCGTCAGATACAATTACCACCCAATGCCCAGCCAACACGTACATCAGCATCTGTGGCTTGTTTCCCCTCGTCCTTCTCTTGCTTCCATCGTCTGAACATAGTCCTATGAATCATCCACGTCAATCACCCACTCAAAGCATACAAGATTGATTCGCACTTGTTGACCAGTGGCCCAATCACGAACTGGTTGGTCGCCTGAGCCAGGATAACACTAGCAATAATGTATGCTTGTGCTACGTCTGCAATCTGTGGCACTGTTGCAAACTCAAGAACGGCAGGGTGCCCATACGACCAGAGACCAAGGAGCCCGGATCCTAGCAACATGGAAATCCCAAAGTAGATTGGGAACGTTTTGTGTTGGAGAGCCCCAAATTGTTGCCTCGCTACAGATGGGTTATTATGGGTGTTTGCTCAGCGTCGAATAAGGATTGCGTACGTAGTGCCTTGAAGGCGATGAATCCTGACGAACAAACTCGAAATCAGTATGGACACAATGTAGTTTGCAGGTTGGAACGTACCACCGATGAAAGTCACCCAGAAGGCTGGAGGTCGGGAGGAGTCAGCAAGTTAATGACATGGCGGATACGACTGATAACGCACCCATTCCAAACAGCCAGGCATAGCCTAGGATATATACGCTCCGCAAAGTAAACAGGCTGAGAACACTTGACACTGACAATTGCTCCAATTCCGCCATATCTTCAGCTAACCAAGAGTAACAGAAGAGAGGATTGTTAGGGGTTTGTGGATGTCTGTACTTGTCACTGGTCGGTCTTTATACAGGGGATCCGAGGTGGTAAAGCAGCGCAAATACCGCTGAGTACGTAGCCCTTCGTAGCCCCCATCTCCCCATGAGAGTCAAGCGACTGCCTTCTGATGAAATGGATCTCACAGACTCCGCGCCGAAACTCGTGAAATGTAAGAGCACGTTACTCAATTGATTCTCACAGACACATCGCTCGTCGTGTAAGCTTCGCAGTTCTAGTCTCACCGTGGGTGGCGTATGTAGTATTGTACAAAATGCATGCTGAGTACAGAAAGCAAACGTCCTGTCTGAGCAAGGACAACAGATACTGTGGTATTGGGAAGTGGATATCATCAATGGAATCGGTCCCAGTCCATCCCCGGTCTTCCAAGCAGACCACGTCTCCTTGCCCCTGCCGGGCCTCTGTCTTCACGACTTGCAGTAAGAACAACGTGTTTATCGACCAACTATGAGACGGGAACGTAAGTAGACGGATGCGAGAAATCCTCAGAACACGTACATCATTCAAGATATTAGCTGACTTCGTCAGAGTGGTAAGGAATGCAGTCAATTGGACGTCTTCGTATTCCTAGGATCGCGTGTATCAGGCTGAGCCAATGGCACAGGACGAGAGTCTGATGAAGCCTTACTGTGTCGAACTCTTCCCGGAACCCTTTGTTTTCGCTTGCAGGGAGCGAAGCGATGAGGGCGTTTAGTGCACGCAGAGTTGCGTGGTCTTTTTGTGCTTGTCCTGTTGGACGATATCAGCAGGCGTAGAAAACGACAAAGATCGGACTTTGTACCTGCAATCACGTCTGTGAGGTATTTAACAAGAAGTTGAATACGATCGTGCAGCATCTTCACCGCAGCTCGTTGGGTTTGTAGATGAGATTCCACTATAGTGTTTTTAATGAGGGGATCTAATAGGATGCAAATCGACTTACAGCTTGTGCCCCTTTCGCCTCCCCGTGCTGTCCAGTCCACTGCGATTCGCTCCGCCTCTCCAGTCTCGACTGAAAATGAGGCCTCGACATATACTGAGCGGGATTTCCTGTCCCGAATCTCCACTGTGGGTTCATAAGCCTTGAAGGGTAGCGATCCTAGTTCAGTTGCTGCATATACAGTTGACGGTTGGAGGATAAGTAGTAGTGGCGTTGAACTGTGTGCAATGAACTACATCGACGAGATTACTATTAAGCCTCCTAATTCTGATAACTAGAGCTCACTTGTTCATGCAATGCGATATGTTTCGCAGTAGGATGGGCCGCCACTGTGTACCACCCAATAAACTCGATAGATGGGAAGACCTGTTTATCTACCCGGAGGTTAATGCATCGCAGAATGGTGTCCTAGGATGATCGGATCGTACATTGGTCTCGTCTTGCAACAAAGAATCCTGTGTCAACCGTTATTCCATCGGACTCTACCGCCAGTTCGAACGAGTTCACGATCTCTACTTCACGGCCATTCTGTGTACCCAGAAGAGCTCCCAGAACTGTACGAAGTCAGGAGGTACTCTTGTAGATATGAATAGGAAACTTACCAAATGGTGTATTTGATCTCGTTTGAAGCTTCATGCGCGTGAGATGCTCAGATATGTTCAAGATCGGAAGTGGGTGACTTGAAGATCTGGTCAATACCACAATTGAGCACATTCCTGGTAGACTCACAGGGCGAGGGACAATCCACTTGTGTTGGTCAAGGGGAGAACGACGGGCAAATCATCGGTATCCATTGATGTCATTGTAGGAAAAGGAGAGAGGGTACGTAGGTGTCTTGTGTGAGGATGAGGGTCAAGAGGTAGTGGTGCGGCGGCAGTGATATTAGGTTTACGATGAAGCGTACCGCATTTGACGATACCAACAAACGCCCACAGTCACTCGGGAATGTGTAATTAAAAACACTCAGAAACATATTTTGGACCTTTTAACGGTACATAAGGCATGGGATTGAGTTCATGTTTTCCAATGAGACAAGGAAAAAGTCTCAAAAAATTATTCCCATTAGCCGACTCGAACGACTGACCTCGTCATTACTAGTGACGCGCTCTACCAACTGAGCTAAACGGGATATAACCAGGAACATGAATTGACATATAACTCTTCATCTTGTAAGACCTACTGTCAGAAGGGGAAGTGTCGAGCCAGAATGGCATCTTTTGTGCTGAAAAACAGATTATACCCGACCTCGGTCTTGTTCCTCGCCTCGAAGCGCATCAGATCACCCATATCGCCCATCGCGACACGGTAACGCGTGTTTGCCTGCCCTGAAGCATTTAAGCGCCCATTGAGACGCGTCTGATCTCAAGTTGCAATTGAGAAGGACGCCATTCATCTGACTCTAGAAGATCGTACCGCACTCTTTCTATTGAAATACTGTGATACACAGACATGTCCGGATTTGATCTACCTAGAAACTACACAATCACTGTCCACAATGCTCCGGATACCGACTCACCAGATACACCCGCAGAGGCCGAAAAACTCCTTATGGATTTCTTGGTCGAATTTCGAGTTGGGAACGAGTTTATCTATAGGTGTGCACATACCTTATTTATCAATGAATGTCTTCGCTCAACCATGGTCAGAGAGAGACTAAGGGCGAATTGCCTGCTCAAACAATACCAATTGGAAGTGGACTTGCGACATCTGACTTTGTACAACGACGAGGTGGCTCATGCAATTCAAGAGAAGCCGAGTGATATACTACCCCTGGTACGGTCATATGAGCCATCTTTCTGCATGAACTGTACTCAATCATGTTCCAGTTCGAATCTGCTGCTGCCAAAGTTGCCAGACGAATCATCTATCCTCGTACAGCCGATCTCCAGGAGGCCACACGGGCAATCCCAAATGTTCAGATATTAATACAGTCAGGTCTCAATTTACAACAATTCCGCGACTTATCGGCAAACACAATGTCAAAACTGGTCCGCATACCAGGAATTGTCATCTCTGCTTCTGTTCTTTCTTCTCGGGCGACACGACTTCACCTCCAATGCAGGGCCTGCAGATCCGTAGAGACTATCAACCCACCGAGTGGTCTAGGAGGACTTGGCGGGGGCTCAGATAGAGGGCTTCCTAGGGTATGCAAGGCTCCAGCTGCAGATGGACGCGACAAGGATTGCCCCATGGACCCATACTTGATCATTCACTCAAAATCGGACTTCACAGACCACCAGACACTGAAACTACAAGAAGCCCCCGATATGGTTCCAGTAGGAGAACTCCCACGGCATATACTTCTCTCAGCAGACCGGTACCTCACAGGTCGAGTCGTCCCTGGATCTCGGGTTATTGCAACAGGGATATATTCCACGTTCCAGTCGGCCAAAAATGTATGTTGGAGCTCATTTACGGCGTGTCTTAACAATTTCTCATCATGAGACATACAGAAATCGGCAAGTGCATCAGCTCTCCGAACGCCTTACCTTCGATTGGTACACCTAGAAGTCTCTTCACCGTCTGCCGGAGGAGTCGGAGGGTTGAATCCCTTTGGATTACAGTTTTCTCCCGAGGAAGAGGAAGAGTTTGGAGAGATGGCTCGTAGTGAAGGCTTCTACGAACGCTTCGCAAAGAGCGTAGCACCAAGTATATTCGGAAGCCTTGGTGAGCTTACGAGGCTTTGCCTCCTTTCAAGTCGCTCATATTCAGTTGATAGACATTAAGAAGGCTATTACCTGTCTCCTCTTTGGTGGCTCGAAGAAAATACTACCCGATGGCATGCGACTCAGAGGTGATATCAATGTTCTACTGTTAGGTGACCCCGGAACGGCAAAGTCTCAGCTCCTCAAATTTGTCGAGAAGGTATCTCTCAATGTTTTTCGGAGGCTCTGGGGTGAACAACATCTTGCTAGGTTGCGCCAATAGCCGTATATACCTCTGGAAAGGGTTCCAGTGCGGCTGGTCTCACAGCATCCGTTCAACGAGACGCCGCATCAGTGAGTATATCCTGTTCATTTGTGAACATGCATTGGTGCTCACTCGTCTTATCAGCGCGAATTCTACCTAGAAGGAGGGGCTATGGTTCTTGCGGATACTGGAGTTGTTTGCATAGACGAGTTCGACAAGATGCGAGATGAAGATCGTGTGGCCATTCATGAGGCAATGGAGCAGCAAACAATTTCTATTGCTAAGGCTGGTATCACAACCGTTTTGAATTCTAGAACGAGTGTGCTCGCTGCTGCCAATCCCGTATGGGGACGGTATGACGAGGGCAAAAGTCCTGGAGAGGTGAGATCTACCTTCACACCAATATTGCCGACTGACGATTCGTGAAAGAACATCGATTTCCAAACCACCATCTTGTCTCGATTTGACATGATTTTCATTGTCAGAGACGAGCACGACGAACAACGTGATAAGGTGGGGTTGCACTCGGCATGATCTCCTCGATTGGAACCTCAATTTGTTCTTCAGGCAATTGCCAAGCACGTCATGCATATACATATGAATCGCACAAATCTAGCTGCGAACGGGGACGATAATAATCTCGGAGAAATCGATATCAGCACCATGAAGCGTTACATTGCCTATTGCAAGGCGTATGAAATTTTCATTCGGTGGTCCACACTTTACACTAACCTTTTTTCCCTTCTTTTGTTTTCGTCGTTCCCAGAAAATGTGCACCTCGGTTGTCAGCAGAAGCGCAGGAGATGCTAAGCAGTCATTTCGTCGCCCTACGACAAGAAGTGCTTAAGACCGAACGGGAGACTGACGAACGAAGCTCTATCCCTATCACCATCCGGTACGTCATATATACCTTCAAACGCCTTCCTCAATCTCATTCCACTCCAGTCAACTAGAAGCCATTATCCGAATGTCCGAATCTCTCGCCAAAATCACCCTATCTCCAACAGTGAAAAACCACCATGTCGACGAAGCTATCCGACTCTTCAAATTCTCCACCATGGACGCCATCACTGCAGGTTCAGCCGACGGACTTTCGCGAGGCCAACTAAACGAAGAAATGACCAACATCGAGAAAGAGTTGCGAAGGCGGCTGCCAATCGGGTGGACCACAAGTTATCAAAGTCTCGTCAAGGAATTTGTGAACCAACAAGGATACTCAAGCCATGCGCTTGAACGGACATTATTCATGCTCGAGAAGCGAGAGGTCGTCCGATTTTCTGGCCAAGTACGTATATTGTCCTCCCCTTCGAATGTGACTGACTCTGATCCCCATCAGAAAAAAGCCGTAACAAGGTGAGAGTGTTGAGCTTGAAATCCTGTCGCGCAGTTGATTGACACCCCTACAGAGTAGGAGTCTGATTCACTTGTTTTCTTGTATCCCATACCCATGTAGCACATTGATGTAATCGTTATCCCTTGCAATTGTTTTCGGTCATGATATCTAGAATCTCTACCGGCGTCTGTGGTCCCTCGAGCGCTAAAATCTTCATCGCCCGCCTAGCTCAATCGGATAGAGCGTCAGACTCTTAAGAGTGCGGGTGATTCTGCGATCTGAAGGCTGCGAGTTCGACCCTCGCGGTGGGCTATGGGAAACCATCTTTTTGTTTTCTCAGATCTCTCTTTGGGTCTCGAACAATTGTCGCTCTCAGAACATGGATACATTCGGACGAAGCTATCAAGTACAGATTCTCGGGAACAGGAGACTACAAATACACGATACAAGGCATGCTGCGTGCTTCATGCCTCATTTGATACTGATACAATCGGAGCTTGGGAGCGACCCTCCTAAAAGGCCACCTTGGCAGTCAATCCATCCATCTCACGTTCGTAGCATCTGTGCTTGCTGAGTTCATACGCGAAACGCGAGACAAAATCAACATCTGCTTGGACGATCTTGACCAATTTCTTTGGAATGGACGAGGGATCAACCTGCCCAACTGTGACTACGCCGTAGGACGAGGTGACTTCGCTGCTGTGCGCGCTCGAAGCGAACTTAACTCCTGGGAGCATGACTGCGTCGCGAAGAAATGCGACCCCTGAAAGATATACTTGGCTGAACATTCCTCGTCAATGATCGCCGAGAACGCCATGCTCACCTTCGCCAATAGCTCCAATGGGTTTGCAATGTCCAAAAGCCTCTCTAACCCAGTGGATCGTTCTTCCGTTTTCCGCCAACTTCTGCGCATGCGCAGCACCCGATGGGATAATGAAGGCGTCAAACATGGTGCTTCGCTGACCTTCATAATGATGATCAGCAAATAGACCCTTCCCGACACCTACATCCTGGCCAGCTGGATATACATCACCCCGCCTTGGTCCAATGACCCAGCTCGTAGCACCCAGCGATTTCAGCGCAGCTCGTAAAGCCTGCACCTCCAACAAATTGAACCCGTCCGCCAGTAAGATGGCGATCCTTCTCGATTTGATTGTTGGTTCCTTGGGTGCGTAGTAGGTCTGGGAGAGCGTAGGTGTCGATTTTCCGAGGTTCTGCCGCGCGGGCTTGTCTGGAATAACTCCGCCGACATTCGTAGCGACCTTTTTGGCAAGATCAAAGTCGATGTTATTGAGAAGCTTAGTGTACGTTTGGAAGACAATGGGATCTTCGACGTGGGATAACTCGAAGGAAATAGCAGAAATGAGGTGCAACTTCTCATATGGTTGAAGCGAATTATAGAAAAGCTGAGCTTGATTGAAATGCTCTTGGAATTTGGCGCCACGAACTCGTTGTTTGATACCTTGAACTTTCTGAGGATACCTATGACGAAGATATGATTATATGCATCAAGGTGTCAGGGATTAGCACTTACTCATAGTAACCACCCGCTTCCTTCGGAACAGGTTTGAAAACCCCCTTACGGTTGGGCCAATAGTTTATCTCCCCAGGAGTAATCTTGTGACGCGATTTTCCGTCCCGCTGAGTATTCAGTACTGGGCAAACAGGGCGATTGATGGGGAGTTCCTCCCAGTTAATGCCCAGTCGGCTGATCTGAGTGTCGAAGTACGAGAAGTTGCGACCTTGCAATAAAGGATCATCGCTGAAGCCAACTCCGGGGACAACGTGTGAGGTGCAGAAAGCAACCTGTTCCACTTCGGGGAAATATTCGTCGACTACTCTGTCCAATACCATTTCCCCGATGATCTGGAGGGGCACAAGCTCCTCGGGCCATACTTTCGTGGCATCCAAAGGGTCAAAATCAAAGTTGTGCTCCTGGGATTCCGGGATTACTTGGATCCCGAAGCTCCACTTTGCAGGGGCGCCATTCTCGATAGCCTCAGCAAGATCTTTACGATGGAAATCTGCGACCGAGTTGTCAGTAATGCGCTTGAGAAGACAAAGTCGAGAGATCAGCACCTGGGTCCTGTCCACAAATCTTGAGTGCCTCATCCCATGTCAGACTGTGGACCCCGAGTTCGGGTATCCAGTGGAATTTGACGAGATGTCGTTCGCCTTTTTGATTCAATAAGGTGTACGTATTCACTCCGAAACCCTGCATCATTCGAAAAGAGCGAGGGATACCACGGTCCGACATGACCCACATGATCATATGGGCCGCTAAGTGCGGTGTGTTAGACAGAAGACTCATGTCAGAAGAATTGGGCGCATACATTCGGGTTGGAGTCCAACAAAGTCCCAGAAATTATTGTGAGCGGATTGGCCCTGAGGAACCTCATTGTGGGGCTCTGGTTTCACAGCATGTACGAAATCAGGAAACTTCATTGCGTCTTGGATGAAGAAAATGGGAATATCGTTCCCGACAATGTCCCAGTTGCCCTCCGCTATTCGGAATATCAGTGGAGATGTATGGTGGTAGCAATAAATGATACGCAACGTGTATAGAACTTGACAGCAAAACCCCGAACATCTCGAACGGTGTCCTGGTAACACCGGGAGCATGTTAGCGGTATATCATTTTGTTGACAACGTAGACACAACCGCTCACCGCACTACCCCGTGAACCCTGGACAGTGCTGAACCTTACAAACACTGGCGTGGTTCTCGATGAATCCGTCAGGACGCCGGCCGAAGTGTACTTCGCGGCGCTGTTATCGTAGACCTACGCCGCACCCGTCAACCAACTGTAGTCACGAACGAGCCGAATAAATCTGTACCTTGAAATATCCATGAGCTCCTGCACCCCTGGCATGGACGACTCGCTCTAAGAAAGTATACGAATATTCGGGCTCAGCGAGTCTCTGGGAGTGTGGGGAGTACTAACCAGGGATACGCTCATGGTCGAACCGGTGAATCTTCTCTCTTGCAATCTAGTCGCATGTATGAAACGCTTTGAACGTCCGACCGTAGTTGATCACAAACCTGGTCCTCCAGGAGAGAAGGTCCTGTTCCTGTTCCATCCGTCACTTTCAACCTACAAACATGCTAATTTGAGTAACATATCCGAAGTGACTGTCGTGGCGAATTACCAATTATCCGTGTCGGAAACCGGGACGCCATGGTCTGTAGTGAGGGTATACCCGTTCTTAGGGACGCTTGAGGGGTCTACATAGTTACGTTGGAGGTCTTCTATTTTGGAAGAGCTTCCAGCAACACCAAATGCTTTCTTCACTGCGCCTGGAATGCTTTCAGACATA
The DNA here is from genome assembly GCA_027627245.1 of Meripilus lineatus. Classification (NCBI taxonomy): domain Eukaryota; kingdom Fungi; phylum Basidiomycota; class Agaricomycetes; order Polyporales; family Meripilaceae; genus Meripilus; species Meripilus lineatus. The sequence goes on along the minus strand of JANAWD010000027.1, from coordinate 77,755 downwards.
TTCAGACTTTGATGCACGAAGGGTAAAGGTGGTGGAATGTCACAAAGGTGTGTGGGGTCACCGTGAGCAACATTGCAGCGTTTATATGAAGGTTGGGACAACTATGGTGCGGAAGGAAGGATAAGTTGAGTACAAGTCAGGGATGTTGAGCTGATGAACGTCAGAGTGACGCACCAGCCACAAAGCACCAACGATCTGGCGTCTTAAATGACATATGAACCAACCCTCAGATCGGCGAGATTCCTCCGCACGCAACGAGTAACTTAAATCATAAATAGAACTTTCATATTTGGGATTTTGATTATTTATATCACAGGCAGCAGAGACATTCGTAACAATTAGACAGAGTACCGTGGTTAGAGAAGGAGGTCAACATAAAAGGAAAAAGAACGACGCATTGAGGTTCGTGAACAGGAGGACAAAAGAAATTACGACACGCAAGGGAACGGAAGGAACAACCACGAATGATTGCAATATGATAATAACAGAAACGGACAACTCAAACAATAGATCATTCAGGGTACATTGATAATCACAGTGCATGAGGGGGTGAGGGGTGGAAAGGACAACACGATCGCCATAATCCTTCATAAGGAGCAAGGGGTTCAGGACGACAAACAACGTGAGTGCCAACCATGTTCGCCATCGCGGTGATAGGACCAAGGCCGGGTATACCTGCCTATGATGACAGTCCCGTCACCACTTAGACGGAAGTGAGCGTTGCGCGAGCTATAGATCAGGACCACAATGAGAAACTGTCGCTTTAGGATCGAAGATTGGTACATACGCAAACCATAGTGGGGGTGAATATGCGAAAGGATATCCCAACGCTTATTTGACATCATCGCAGCAGTCACAGCCCTCAGTCTTCACCTTGCCGGACCAGCTCCTCCCGCAGTTGTCGCAACGAGACCTGGTATCGGCGACGCCAATTGATAAGGACGGTGTCGATGAACCAGGAGCAGACTCGGTACGATGAATGGAGATCATGTGGCGCTGCAGGTCATGCTTCCTGCTGAAGGCTCTGCCACAGGATTTATGGTTGCAAACAAACGGCTTGGACCGGTTGGGGTCGTGAGTTTGGATGTGAGTCTTTAGGTTGAACGCCCGCGCGAATGCTACAACATCAAACGATTAATTAATGAAATCATACTCATCAGAAACACGAGACGTACCTCGGGGGCAGTTAGGGCAAGGATACTTGCGCTTGGGGTCTACAGGTGCACCATTGTCAGACTTCGGTGGTCGCGGCAAGTTGGCGGATTGAGAAGTAACGGGAAGTTGGGTGGATACATTGGCGGGAGATACGGTTGCCTGAGCCGTTGCGGTGGTGTAGCGCGCGGATGGGTAATAGTCGGACATGGAGGAGGTGGTGACACGCATCTGGTTGCTAGGCTCGTAATCTGAGAAGCTCCCACGAAGGAAGGCGCTGGGTGGGGAAGAAAGGGGGACACTGGATGGGGAACTGTTGTCTGACCCAGGGGATGAGATGGAAACGTAAGGGTTGCTGTTGTCCGAAGCGACCGGGTTGACAAGGCCGAGGCGCTTGAAGTCCATGTCAATTTCCTCGCTGGTGAGGGGATAGCTGCTGGTTGAATATTGGGAAGACGGCGAATGGGTACTGTAGTTGTAGCTGCTGAGGTTTTCGCCGTAGACAGAGTCATAAACTGAAGCAGACTCTGAGGATACGGTGAAGGCGGAAGGAGCACCACGGGTAGGGGTGTCCGACCTGAGGGAGAAGATATCTGGGGTATCCACGAATGTAGCTGGAAGGCTGCAGACGTCTGCGTCGAAAGATGCGAATGAATTGTCTAAGTCTGTTTCGAACTGTTCTGGGTGTGGTGCGACCACGTCTGAGAATGCGCCGTAGTGTGCAAAGTCGAATGACTGCTTGTCGAGTGAGTCGAAGACGTCGGTATCAACGTCTGGCTTTCCTAGATAAAGCTGATCGTAGGACTGCGCCGACAGGCAGAATTGAGGATACTGTTCAGTCATTTTGAAAACTGGTAGGTGAGGCTGCGGAGGGGTAGTTATATGATCTGTGAGGTTGAGGTGAGGGGAAGAAGGAAAGGAACTTGGGGGGTACGTCGTCGTGGAGGCAGAGTCAAAAGGCCAGCTGCTGCGGAGACACGCATGTAACCCGGCATTTCCCACCCCTCGTCTCAGGTGGCTGTGTCTGTTGGCCGGCTTCGGCAATCTCTCCTCAACGCCCACAAAAGGAAACTCTCATTCGCCTGGGCCGTCTCTTCTCACACAACACCGGTCCCAGTCCACTCCCTGAAGAGACAATACACACTCTTGGAATGATAGAAAAACGGTTTCTGCCCGTTGCGAACGCAAAACAAAGATATATATCATAACTACATTGTACAATGCACTGCTCACTCGGCATATCACTCATCGGCAATGACTCACGGCAATTTTGCGCCACCTCGGGGGTCGGCGCCGGCGCAGCCACGTATGTTCTTCCTTTTCCTAGTAGACTAAGGACGCCCAGAACAGCATCATCCCAGCAGGGAAACAAGTCGAACAAATGGCTCATTTTGCCCTGACACCGAGAGGCAGCGTCATATCCGGCCGCTGACGAAACACCCTTGACCAATTCGGGAGCTCCAGCATCGTCCAGCGTACGTGGAGTTTGTCAAAATGTCGCTGGTCCCAGTTTCAAATGTCCAAAAGAATATGAAACTGACTCGACCAACCAGCCCAATAATCCAAAGGACTGACGGCAAGCCACGACCATGAGACTCAGCAACAGATGTGCTGACAAACGTTACTAGTAACTTGCCAAAATATCGAGGAGACGCGCCTTGATTCGTTCTCGGTGCCCCAACATTCCGTGACAGATCGGATTCGCACTCGACCCAAACAACCCTGGGATAGCTTTGTGGCGAGCGTTCATCTGATCCCCATCATAATCGATGATGCACGATGTCTTCTCGCTCCAAACAAACTTTGCCCAGTGTCGGAGCGTAAAACGAGTCGAGGTTAACTTGTCCGCAGCAGCCCATTCAACAAAGTCCCTCGGCGACGTAACTTGAAGAAGAAATCCAATCATCAGATTTGGGTCCATACTTGCCAATCCAACCTGCCTCGAGGCACCAGCAAAGATTGAGATCTGAGCGGCAACGTTGTCTCCGCGATTCAAAGTGCCAACAGCCTGCAAAGAACATCCACTCAGTTGCTCATGGTGCTCAGCAACGCTATCCTAACCGGTGAGGTTCGAACGTTCTTTCTTCTCTCTTCACAGATGCTCAGCGCGTAATGTACAGTACAACGTGCTTCGCATTGTCGAATTATACTGATAAAGAACAACGTACCGTGCGCAGTAGCGTGGATCAGAATATCACTACACAATCGATCGGTGCCGGCTGATAGACGTCCTTCGCGGGTCTGCTAAGTCTTCTGTCCAACCCATGTGAGGGAGCGACCTGTCTTGGCTTTTCCCTCCTACCACGGCGGCTCCGCCGCAGCTCAGTCATTTCCGGACCCGACGCTTAAGGTTCAACGGGACCCTACGGCCCTTTCGTATCTTCCTCAAACTAACATTACAGAGTTAGATGAGGTGTTGAGCACTATGAGCGGTCCACATGTATCTCTTGCAAGGCGGTCGTCGTGTGAGACCCATGATCGGGAGAATGTAACCGCTAGATCGGCCTTAGAGCAGGCGCGATGTGGGACCTTCGAATTGACTTTGGTATACTACAGGCTCCCATGACTGGTAGTATCGTATATGGCTTTTGTCTTTTGTTCGCCGACAGATAGGTATGCTTCTGTTCACATCACAAACCCCAATTTGTGTGCTGAGTTTCCTAGGATGCCGCTCATTAGTTTTCACTGATTTTGATTTCCTCGGCTCCATCGTTGCGTATTTGGATATAGAACGACTTCCCCCTGGTCTCGTGGTGTGTCGTGTATGCGTATGGTACGAGCTTCCCGCAGTCCCTGCAAGGTATCTGATAACTTTCTCCTGGTGCCTTGCTGCGAAATGTTAAGCGAGTTGGAGTCCGCAATATGGCTGCGCTCTTGCGGACGCAGCACACGCAGCAGTTTGGTAGAGGTATAAAGTGAAGGGCCCTCCCTCCTCTACAACGGTTGGACACCCCTCCAAACCATCGTCTATTCTGACATTGCGCGTAGTGCATTTCTCTGGGCGGTCTCATGGACGCCTTGCGCACACCCCGTGTATCGGGCCCCGCTTGGCTGGTAAGTTTCCTCATCACTCAGACAGACACTTCTCCCAAATTCTGTCTCATTGTTCGACCATAATAGTGTGTTCTAGGGTATCGATGCCGTTCATTCCTCCTAGTATCACGGGCATGCTGACTACATGCGTCTCAAACGGCCGTGACTCCCCCCATTCTATTCAAACTGCCATATTCTGCAACACACGCGAGTATCCTATACCAGGAGAAGAGTGATAGTAAAGACAAAAGCCTCGTTTCGAGCAGGAGTCTTGGACGGAGGGCAACAACGGGTTGCTGCTAATTTGTCCCTTTGCAAGGTCGGTCTGCTTTCGTGCCCTAGTTCCATGGATCCACCCCCTGCTTCTATCTCGTATATGTCAAGATCCGAGTATCCTACGGGCACCCTTGATGTGCACATGCGTGGCATTAAAATGCCACGTATCCACCGATCTCTTTTGCCCAGCGGGGGGTAGCGTTGATCCTAGTCTCCTTCACAGGAAGCAACTTATTGGCAGATGTATCACGGGTCCATATGACAACGATGAAAGCCTCGCATATTCAACGAGGCAGCGTTTGGCACGCCCTTGTTTGGCCGACTGGTTGCCACCCCTCCCACATCGGGTGCCCCAATTTCTTCAAGTACTCAGGAGACACAGCCTTGGCTCCCGTGGAAAACGGAACCACAGCATTGAACCTTGCATCCAATGTTTCAAATCGTATCCACTTCCCACTTTCACCTCTCTTCTCCGTGGCTATTCTGGGAGTCTATGTGCTGTTGAATCGTAACCAACACCGACGGCATGGTCAGATGTTTTGTAGAACGAAGACAAAGGTACCCAAGTATGGAGGACGGGCTCTCAGTACGTACTGTGATATCCAATTTCAGCCGCTATTGTCTTCGTTCTAGACCTGTATGTATTGGTATCAAGCATCAAGAACTTTACGCTTTCTATTTGACACGATATTTCAACTCGTCTTCATTTTTAGGGGAGCATCATTCTGTCTCTCCTTCAACGTGTCCTACAGGAGGCTTGAAATCACCCAATTCACGCTGGCCCATTTCTGTGTGTTGAGAGTACGGTGTGTCCGTCGTCCGGTAAAATCGTATCCTTGCCAAAGGTAAGTCTAGCCTGAGATTGGGCAACTTGTGCCCTGCGACCGGCGTCCATCTTGTAAAACTATACTTCCGCCCGCAATAATAAGCGGGATTTGAAGGTGAACAGCAGCAATTTAGTATCCGACTCGGTCCCACCCAATTGGCAGGTCTAGCCAGCAGAGATTGAAGAGCACAGAGTCGGACCCGAACAAGGCTCAGAAAGAACACGAGAATTTTCCCCCGATGACTTGGGGCCTCTACCGTCATGAAAACCCTAAGAAATCCTTCAATATCGCCCGCCTAGCTCAATCGGATAGAGCGTCAGACTCTTATGAGTGCGGGTGAACAGATCCTGCGATCTGAAGGCTGCGAGTTCGACCCTCGCGGTGGGCTAATGTTTTTTCTCTTTTGTTTGGAGCGTTTTCACTCGCTTGTACATTCTTGGTCTATCATATCAAATAAATAAAACTCCGTACAACATGTGTGTTACATCATAAAAGTCCACTGGGAGTTAATTCTTTCCCAAGGCTAACATTACAATAACATAGACATTTGCGGCCAAAACAATGAAGAAAATCAAGGACACCAACGAGGTTATGAACCAACCGCTGCTATAATCAATGAACTCTCCTTTCTCCGTTTCATCATGCGGTAAAACCTCCTCGTTAGCTGGTTGTCTGTCCTCCTCCTGTGGTGCTGAAATATCCACGGAAGAAGGTATGTCCTCTATCTCTACCGCGGTCCGTCCAGGATACCAAGTGCCTTCGTCTGCATCGGCCACGTGCTCGGTGATAGCTTCCTTCTCTTTCTCACTGATTTCGACCGGCGATGCCTGTGGAACCGCAGGAGATTGAGGTTTTCTGACTCTCATCATGGATTTCGAAGAGGTGAGATAGATGAGAGGGAATGCCACAAATGGAAGCACAATGGATAAAGCGACTTGAGAGGCGACGAGCAAAGCGTCGATGCCATTTCTCCCGACAGCGATCGCGACAACCATGGATGGTATGAGACCGATGGATCGTGTTACAATCCGCCGAAGGAAGGGCTATGCGTCAAAGTACGATCAGCCGAAAATGACCATCTATCGGTTCGATAAGCCGCATACCGAGATCCTCCATTCTATAAAGCCTTCCGAGACAATTTGCCCTGCCAACGTTGCTGTGATACTAGCCGTTTGTCCTGCACAAAGCAGTGCGAGTGCGAACAGGAATGCGGCGACTGTGCAGTCATATGTGTGAGCGATGATCATCACAGGTTTCAATCCGCTGACCTTTCCCTATATGGTCCTTAATGAGATCATGTGCGTCGAACAACCCAGCGTTTGCTGCGTTTTCGTCAGAAAAGAATACCGTCGCCGCAATGATGAGGATGCTAGAGGTATCAACGTCTCATGAGCATGTCTCTGATGTATCATCAAGAAACGGACATACGCAGAGTTGATGGGAACGGCAACACAAATCAGGCTTGAGATGACATCCACTAACCCATGGGGAAGATGAGCTTGAATGAATCCTAGTTCATTATTCTCTCTTCCATACTTATTGCGGTATTCTCGAGAAGCCGCAATTCTCTCGGCGCGAGAGACGGAGAAGAGAGATGAGAAAAATCCCCTTAAGCGAGCCCAAATGCCCATGTTGTTACCCTCGATCGCGTGAACTGGGTATGGTAGTTCTTCTGGAGGCCCAGCAACCCTGTTTTGTGTTGCTAGAAAGGAACCAAGGAATAGGGCATGGGGCATCACGGTTGCTCCCAAAATGCCAACGGCTGTAAAATCGGAGTCAGTGGTTATCTAAAAATGAAACTAAAAACCCCTGGTTATACTGACCGGTATACAGCGCATCTGGCTCGGATTGGAAAAGGGTCTTGCTGGGCACGAACCCCAGGAACACGTCTGGCCACGAAGGTTTAACCCTAACTAGGAGGACAACGAAGCACGCGACAACTCCGAGAACCTAGGTTCAAAATCAGTAATGCAGGACATCTCACAGGCCGGTAGACTGACCAATGCGATAACGGTGAATTCGAACAGCCTCACAGGTCTCCCTTGACCGCGTGAAGGGTCTCCAATAACCAGGAAGATCAGGACATCACTAGCGGTCAGAAGAACCGCTGCCCACAGAGGAATCGTGGGGAAAATTAAGCAAATGCCAATTGCAGACCCAAGAAGTTCTGCCAAGTCGGTGCTGATAATGGCAATTTCGCACAGGACGTATAAGGGATAGAGGACGAGATACCGGATGAGGCGCCTGTGTTTGGGGCAATCGTGCAGGAGGAGACGGCAGTGTGAAGCCAGATCTATTCAAGCAATGAGTAACACGGATATAGCACACGGTCAGAGACTGACCAAAGCCTGTCACGCAGCCTAGTTTGTAAGCCAATGACTTTCGCCCACGAAGTGTCAACGAACAGCTATTTGGGGCGGCAGTGCGCGCACCTGTAAGACCATGGCACCGAGGCCAGCGAGCAAAATGACGAAGAGCATGGGTCTGTACCCAAATTGTGCTCCCGCCTGGAGATCTACACTCCAATTTCCACTAGAGGGTCAATCATGAGTGAAATTCAGGGACTTGAGTGCGGAAATAATTCGACCCACGGATCGAAGTAGGCCACTGAGCAGATAATGCCGACGCCGACATGGTTTTTGATATGGTGACCAATCTTATGCGCCACTGAGAGTGCAGAGGATCCCCATGAGCGAGATTCTTGGGAATTCACCTTGTTGTCCTTCTGGGACACCTCCCGAGGGTGTTCGGGGCTCAGTGAGGAGGGTAGGGACATGGCGGGTGCCAGTGGGTGAGTTGGGGTGTTGGGTGACCATGCTTAGGATACTTGTCGGGTCCAGGAGAACGGGTTGAGACAGGACTTCGGTAGCGTCGATATGTATACGCACAACTTACTTCCCACTGAATTCGGCTTGCGGATATCACCCGGATGATGAATGGGAAGAATAAGCACCCGTGGGAACCTATACCTGGGTACGCATCCAACGTCTCGGCGCCACCACCCTTGTGTTCCTCGATTGCCACATACCGTAGAAGGGCACACACTCTGGATTGTAGGTTTAAGAGTGCTGGTCAACGTCGACGTCGTCCTGCACGACATTGACTCCAGTAACTGTCACGGGAACCGCGGTATCCAGGACCACTGTTGAGGGTTTGCTTCCATGGACCTGAACGACTTACATCCCCCAGACGACTACAGTCACAGATTCTTCATATGGCACGAATGGATACAGGTCATATTGTCGCCGTACATCTTTTTTGCGTTTGAGTTGCTGACCAAATCGACACTCTCCAGGCTAATGGGCCACTCAATAACGACAACGTGTTTGACTATTTTGCGACGTCGATGTTCTATGACAAACAGAGCAACAACCAGGTCCTTCGGATGCAGACAATGCATACCGGGCTACCTCTTGTGAATGAGGCCGAGGAACTCAAGTCAGTAGCTCTGCAATTGATATACTCATAGTCACGTCTGGATGACGTTTATGCTGATATGATCAGACGGTTCACTGGTATTGAGTTCGCCTTGGTGCACTCACAGCCTCCTTCGCTCTTTATAATACACAAACGGAATCGCATATCCCCTGATGATGGTGGGTGTTAGGGTGTCTCTTGGCCGCAAATTTCTGACCTTTCGTGCTTCCAGTAATGCCTCTTGCGGCGTACTTCATCATGAACAATCGAATCTACCAATCACCTGATGTGTACACGCTCTTATCAAACCGGCTAGTACGTACGTTTCTTTATCTTTCACACAGAAGACCTCCAACTGACAGGACCATCAGTTAACATCTCTGCATTCATTACAAAGTTCCCATGGATATCTTACGCAGCCACAAGCCAGCGTACACACCTCGTACTGGGTTTGCATGGCCCATTGTAGAACAATCTACGCCAGAAGATAGCAACAAGAATCTACTCGGCGGTGATACTGGAACTTCACAGGATTCTACTGAATCTTCTTACTAAACAGAAGGCCGTCTCAACAGTGGTCAACGCCAAAAAGCGCCAAGAACAACATCCTATTACTGAACGCCATGAGGACAACCGCGATTCATGCCAACCAATCTTTTACTCCTCTCGTAGTAACATCTGAGGAGACGACTGCGGAAACCCCAGCCCCGGAGTCGGTGCATCGTTCATCAGCGACACCCGCACCAGCATCTCAACCTCCACGAGGAACGACACCGAAAGTGGTAATGAATACCCCAACCCCTCAAGAGGCACCAACGCGAGGTCTTCCAGGGGCAGGAAAGAAGAAAAAGAAACGTGGGTTTCCTCTTTCCAGAGATTCTCCGGGCACTCACACATACTCTACCCCAATAGGTACCTCTCTTATTCCGCCGCAAGGCTGAATGTTCTATCATACTCTTTCGTGTGGTCATGGTGTTCGTTATTTTTGGGTCTACGACGAGCGGGCCCCTTCTAAACCCATTACGAGGGAGATGCGCACCGGTTCGAAGTAGCGTCGAACCGCAAAAATACCAGAAGGTGGTTATTCATGGAAGAGTTATCCCTTGGAGTGATGGTGCGATTCTCATGATCCGACATTTTGGCCTCACGTAGCAGGTGGACACGTATGTTTATATCCCACAATGGTTTGGTATCAAAGTTGGGTTCCGAGGATGCGGAAATAGAGAGGAAGCAATACTTATCGTACATACATGTTATCGAGCCCCGACACCCGTCAGTTTCTCGGTTAACCATCCTAGAGGTGTCTGCAGACCAGATGTTCGGGACCCAACACCACCAACACCCAACGAGAGAGGATTGGCTGAAGTGAAAGATTCCTTCCGGGCTTTTGAAGCCATTCGAACTACCAGGAACGTTTGTAAGGAGCATGCGCAGGCTATGAACCCTAGATAGGGACACTTACCCGAGCGGTCTATTTCCTCTACGTTAGTTTCAAGAACTAAACCACCCTGAATTATCTCGGACAGGATATGATGAACCTGGGATGAATCATGAACAAATACTCTCAGGGATGAAAATGAAACAAGGGACACCGCAATAAGTAAAACGAACCTCATCAAAGTGAAAGACCAAATCCAATTCGCATACATTCTCAAATGCACGATCCAGTGATTCAACGAAGACCTGAATCAGGTCCAGAATCCCCAGTTCGCTCTCCGCGCCATCAACGACGAATACGAAGTACAACGTCGCGTAGTTCCGATATACAACTCGTAGTTTTTCACCGTTGTCCTCTTTCTGATTGAGGAAACTTTCCAATTCGGGGGCATCTAGAAAGTTGCATAGCGAGGACTGTCGTGTTGAGATGAGAGAAAAGATCTTTTGTGTCAGTGTTTGTGCCGATTGATGGAGTGGGGTGTAGAATTTGGTCAAACGAGGAACTCCAGATGTGTTGACTGGACAGACAGATAGATGTCAATTAATCATGTTCTGAACAGATAGTTAACCAAGCTCACAAATTAAGACTGCATGAATCATGGGTCCCGCTACCTATCCTTTATTGATTGATCTCGTCGTGTTGGTCAAACGGAAAGAGAGTAGTGTGAACCCCGCAGCGGTGTTTGGTGGCTACGTCACGCCAACTATAGCATTGTATCGAGGTTCTCGAGATGCGTCATCTACAGGTTGTTACCGAGTTCTGAAGCGAGATTGGCGACGAACTGATGTCCCGCACTACAAAAGTCGAAAGCGGAGAGGTTCTTGTAAAGAGATGTTTCATTTAAATCCGCCAGAAGGAAATCCAGCCACATAAGCGCTGTACTCGAGATCGGATGCGAACAGTTCACGAACAACAAGAATCATATAATTCGGGGATATCATGGGGTATAATTATAAGATGTCCGTATACACAGAATACAAGGAGCAATATCAGGTATCATCATGAGGCTAAGATGCTAATGTCAATCGAGTTTCACAAGGAATGATTATGCAGGATCACCTCTGGTTGGTTCACAAAGGTGCTTCATAGACCGTCGTGAGCAAATTGGTTAGAGGGGATGAGAAACAAGAAGAAGCTTACATTCAGCCTTTGCGCATGGGCAAATTTATGTGTTTGCGTACGGCAGTTGTATCCGTACCAGCAGTCATCACCGAATTGGTGTCCGTCTATCGATCAAAGCGATCAGTACGTGGAAGGCAGAACCAGAGATTGAGGGCCAAACTCACCTTTGGTTTTCTGACCTATCCACCACAAACGGAGCCGCTGCTTATAGAGCTCCTGGATGCACTCGTCACAGTACCACTCGTTCTTATCCCAATTATAGCCAGTATCGCAGTCAAGGTCAATCAATTCTTCAATGAAACGGTTGATCTCGAAAGTTTGGTCTCGGAGTTTCTGCAGAATGAGAGGTGGTTCGACAAGGTTCCTGGAGAGATTGCCAGGAAGACAGCGGGTGACAACATTGGAAGGTTGGTGACCTTGCAGCAACTCTCTGTCTATGGATCTTCTGAATACGGGAATGTGTGGGATAAGAAGAAATGGACATACTGCCAGGTCCCCAAAGTTTCATTCCAAAGACTTGATTACACTTGGCACCTGTAGAGCGAGTTCAGATTGAAGCGCGTTGGTGACGTCGATGGCACGTAGTAAGACATACATGGATCCTTGTCTCCGTTGACACTATCGAGAATTGCTTTCTCGGACTTCTCTTTTACTTTCTCCTCGCTCAATTTGCGTTTCAACCAAATGGCGTCGAAGGCGTCGCTGAAAGGAAGACCCCCATGATCGACCCAATCGTAGGCTTCTGTTACATCTAAGTCTTTGTACGACTGCAAGACCGCTTGTGGTCCTATCGAGACCATAACTGAGGAATCATCAAGATCTACGATGATTGGGAGTGAGACTTGCGTCGAGCGTGAAGTGGAATGACCCAACCTGTAAAACCCTCTGAGGCGCATATCGTCCAACTTATTATACTTTCAAGAAACGGCTTGACGACGTTGATCTCAAGCAGCTCCTCAGTGGAAAGAGTCGTCATGAGCTTGACTAATCCTTTCTCGTATTCTTCTTGGTCATCTATGTCCAAGTCACACAAACATGTGAATGCAGCAAAATGCCACATTGCGCGCTGGAAACGGAACGACTCCGGAGGTGTCAATACCGACTTTGAAGAAGTCCGATCCTTGTGCCTGCAAATAATGAATCAGACTGAATTGCATGATAGTGAGTAAGACGAGTACCTATGACTAAACAGGTCTTCCAACTCCCAATGCGCAGCTGCTTGTTCAGATATACACTGCGCCATGGATCTAGTGAAGACACAATCCTTCAAGTCGCGATCTTCCACAAAGACGGCCACAGATCGAGACCAGACGTTATCATCAGTGTCAGTGCCAGCACGGCGTATGGGTGAGGGCCCATCAGCAATAAGTTGCGCTTTGATTGCATAAGGGAGCGACGGGCCAACGATGCCGTATGCAATAGACAGCACAATGGACTTGGGATGGACTTGGAAGACTTGATAGAAGTGATGCTTGGAGGTCCTGAGGACTGCTGATAAGGTCTTGAAGTCGGGCAAAAATGTGAGGATACGGTCCAAGATATCAATAGGCAAGTCTGAGAACATCTTCATCATGCAAGACCTGTACCGATGGTTGGCGGTCTTTTATGCAAGAGATGAGCCTCGGTAGCAGTTACAAGAAACGTGTCGAGAGAGCGTCGGAGTCAGCGCATCAGAAGTTCGGGATGACTCGGTGTGGGTGTCGGTCTCAAACAGGCGGGCGAGGTGGCACGCCATGATCGGCGTACGTCTGCCTGATGTGGCCTGTGTCGGGACAACGGCAAATGGGCGCATCACCAAGAGGGCGGGAGGATTTGATTCCGCGAGTCATGAAGGATTTGTGAATTTGCACAGTCAAGACGCCATAAATAGCACAAGGGTCTTGGCTGGAAACCATCTGGCAATGAGTTGCGCAATCATGATGGGGATGTATTCTATCTTTGACCTGTGTGGACATTTGTGTTATCTTTATACTGATAATGAGTGGATTGTGCGGGATAGGGATTTGAGAAGACGATGGGACGTGTTGTTTTGGTTCCCATGTTGACCAACTTGGCTGCTTGGCGGAGAGGACGTGATCAAGTCGGATCAGATGTTTACAGCATCGGAACCGACTTTAGCTTGGCGCTCGATGCTATTTCTGGCACAGCGAGTCGTGGGTCCTCGTGGGGCAAGGCGACTACCTGCGACGATGAGCCGTCGATGGACGGCTGGTCGAGTGACTTGTGCCAGATCTCGCAATTGGCAATTGGATGGCACATGGCTCTGTTGAGCGAGCCAAAGGCGTATTTCTATGGCAGAATTGAAAGGTTTGCCAAGCAGCATGGACTCCGAAGTCTGACCGCCCGTTTTCCGCAACATTGATTCAAGCAGCAAAAATAGACACGGCATGGCGGCATAGGGAGAATGGGAATGCCAAGCCAATGTCGTCGTATTCTTAGCATCCACAGAGTTATTTTGGGCCATCGCTCCTCCTCCTTGCTCGGCCTTGCTCTTGGTTTGGGCTTGTGCCACAGTTGTTCTTGTGCCCATCCACCGCCCCAGGGCACTCATCGTCCTCGGCCAGGACCAAGCAGCTCCTCGCCATCACCCCGCGAGGATCTTCCGGGGGAAATTATCATTGGAGATATGACGGACACACGAGTGAACCACTTTGCAACAGGGTTCCAAGGACCGGTCTTCGGTGGATTGGCAGTCTTGGCAGCCTATATTTACCTCTTGGGTCTTCCAGCCCCCCGCTGAAGCAAAGATAGAAATTGTGCTTGGCCAAGCCTTGCTCAAATACCCTCCCCTCCACCGCAGATGTCATCCTTTTCTCGCCCTTCTCCCCCAACCTCACTCTTAAACTACCCTTATGAACTCCCTCCCCTCTCCCTCCTCACATACAACCTCAACAGAGTCCTCATACTTTCACAATTCTCATTACTCTTACCAACCTGATCCGTCAATGAAGACGCTCGTAGCCTCAACTTGGCAAATCCTTGAGCAGGTATTATCTCCTCCTCCCATTTCACTCGCACCATTTTTCTTACCACTCCAATATTCCCAGCCTCCTCCCCCGAGTCTTCGTGAGATTCTCGGGGCATATAGAGCCAAGGGAGATGGCGACCGCGATATGCTTCTCGCCATGCTCAATGCCAAGAGTGCCGAGGATCAGGTCAGCGTGGCTCCCTTATCCCCAGCCAAATTCCCGCTTCTGACATTTGCTTGACCTGTCCAACAGCGCCTGGCTTCAGTAGCTTCTCTACACCGAACAATGCTCGAAATGTACCGTTCCCCGGTCTCTGCACTTGCTCCGCACTCGCAAGATGCACACCAATACTCGCAACAGCAACAGTTCCCATCTCCCCCAACAACATCCTACCATCATTCCCCACCTCTTCAATCCCACACACACTCGGTGTCTTATCCACAGGCAAATCGGTCACCTAGGACTCGTTCCCGTGTAGACTCCTCCGACTCGGCGGAGACGCATCTTCCCACACATCACAGAGATGCACCTTCAATGTCAAATCAAGCCCGAAAGCGCCGGAGAACGTCGCGGTCACCTGCACGAGAACAACGCTCGCGTCGTCCAGTCGCACACAGCTCCTCGCAGGAGCCCATGCCACCTTCACCATATTCCCCTGCGCCCTCCCAGAGCAGTGAGGGTTCGCCTCGATCTCGGGAGTCAATGGCCATAGGCTCACTCCTTTCAGCAGACGGAGGGCCACATGAACAAGCCACGACGCAGAGGAGGACAAGCTCTGAGCGCAGCACGTCCTCTCACAAGCCCACAGCCCGACATTGAAATGGGAGAGTGCTCTCGGTGTCTGCTTGGTTGATGCCTGCTTTATGTTGAATTATATGTTTATCTGGTTGTGTGTGCGTGTGATATACCGTAGCAGTATTTGTTGTACCTGTTGTATCTGTATGGCATAGATCCCGTCATAATTTGCTTGTCCTGATGGTCATATACCTTGTTTGACATGTCTCTAGCCAATGTCCAAGGGTTTGGATGCCACGTTTTCTTCTGTTGGCTGACGTGTCGTGACGGGTTCACATACTGAAGCTCAGACATATGTGTCCTTGAGAACTGAATGTTCGTATTCGCATGTATTGGTAACGGAGATTGGGAATCGTTCCCTGCATGAGGAATGGTTAGCGAGTAACTTACAGTAGTTTGCGACTGAATGAGGGTACCGGGGGCACGATGCTGAGAATATCAATGCAAGTGCCATAATCGCGGGCGTTGAGCAAAGAGTTATCAGTCGATTCGAACGCAAGAATCGAAGTCTTGTCGGCGAATTATGACAGAGCTGGTGACTCAGTGAATGAGTAGAAGGTCAAAACGTGTCATGTTACGAAGATGTCAATAGGAAAATAGACAAGGAAGACACAGAAGTTGAGTACAGAACCAATCCAAGGAAAACGAGGACCAATGGAGTTGGAACATCTAGAATCACAAACGGACCGTGCTCTGGGTATTAACACTACGCGAGGGTTCAATAACCAAGGGAAAAACAGTCATCTCAATACCGAAAGAAGCCAGAATTGCTCCTCGGCGAAGTAGTGGGCGCAGGAGTAACCCTGGAATCGGCAGCACCCTCAACTTTCACTTTGGATGATGAACAGGGTCCGTTATCTGTCCAAACCCCAACTGATCCTAGAGGATTCACAGAAAGTTAATCAGAAACGACCTCGCCTTAATCACGGTGCTTTCATTTTTTTTAAAAAAAACTCGTACCTCCTGGAGTATCCCCTTGCGTCCACCACTTGGCAGTCCACAAGTGACCGCTGTGAAATAGGGTACTCAGAACCAAACTTTGTGAGAGAAAAAGGGTTCTGCTTACCCATAGGCGACTTGCTGACCACCCGTGTACACAGTCGTACTTGACCATGCGGCTACACCATTGCAGCTCCCGGTTGTCGGCGACGTAGTCGGAGCAGAAGACGTTGATGAACCCGATGGAGTTCCGCCGCCAGAGCATGCGCTGACTAGCACGCAAAGACAAGAAAATATGTCAGAATCGAGCAAAGAAATCCCAACGTTTTGATGAATCGGACTCACTGGCGCTCCACTCGCCGTTGGGATCGTTACTAGGTGTTGATTGAGACCACCATTTCGCCTTTCAACGTTCGGCGAAACTTTCAGTCCCGCAGATCGGAAAGGAATAGCGAACAAAAAAAAAAGTTACGCACCTCCCAGATGTACCTGGTCCAGACAACACGGAGGAAGTTCAGCACGAGAATAAGTAAATTGATGTAATTGAGTTTAACTTACCCACCGTACGAGACCTGGGAACCACCTTGATAGCCTGTTCCAGAGACATATGCGGGCGCGCTGCATGCTGGGAATGTAAATCCGGTTCCACCAGCTGCTGAGAGTGCGTTCTTGATGGCGAGGTCATATCTCCCGTTCACTGATCGCGATTTTGGCGAATTTCAATACCGAAGAAAACCGAATTTTTTTTTTGAGGGGAGTAAAAATCCCTCACCGTAGGCTTGCGATGCATCCCAGAGCATCACACCACCGAAAGAAGGGAACGATTTTCGCATTTTCACGGCTATTGATGAGAGGGTACTGATGCTCTGGTATCCCGTTCCAGCTGCTGTGCTCGAGGCCGGAGCGCCTACAAATATCTTGACGTTTTTATTAAGACTGATAGCTCGAGCCCAATTATCCCTGTTCAGGGTGCAAATCATCGTATGGGGAAACATACGGAACACGGCACGTTTAGCTCACCATATGCCAAAGTTCCAGTTCTTGATTGTGGAATGATGAATACCTCATAAGTATTTGGTGTTCACAAAGTACTTCGGCGTACTTACCTGTGCCAAGGGATAGTTTTGTAATCCACACACGTTGTTATCTGTGCGTAAGAATAATAGTGGTCAGGGTCGCTGAAACCACATCAGAGGTCAATGAAGCTCACAGAATTGAACGTAAACAGCATCAAAGACTGCAGCGTTCAATACCCCTCCGAGGGCTGCATCTGGGTAAGGGCATTGTGGGGCAGCAGTAACATAGTACCTATTGTGGCGACGGGTTAGTGAACGAGGCCGTCAAGCACACAGGTCTGAATAGAAACGGGGGTATCTGACTTCTTAGATGCGCCGCTGGCGTGTGAGCGGATTTGATTCACGAACGCGGCATATCCGAGGGATGTACCACCTTCAATATCCAAGTCGACCCTGCAATGTAATTTCAGATTTAAGACGCCGTCCCAACGCACGATGACCTCAAAGTCCTCACCCATCAAGAACGGCATCCCCAAATGGCCTTAACGAACTGCTTCCACCCAAGAATAGGTTCCATATAGTATCAGCAAACGCCTGGCCTTGGCTATCTGAAGAAAATCCGACAGAACCGGTCGCTCCTCCCAGACTTATCGTTACAATCTTGCCCTTCGCCTGGCACGCTTTGATGTCTGCACCCACAGAAGCACAATTCGGCAGATTAGTACCTGGAAATGTGGCATTATCTGTGGGATTGCAGATCTAGAGCGATGACGAGATAAGCGAAAGATTCGAAAACAAGGTCATTGAAAAGCCTTTTCTAACATTGGCGAGATTAATCGAGGGAGCATTCCCTGGTCCAAAGAATACATTCACAAAAGCGACGGGAAAGACGTCAATAGCATCGTCCTGAAAAGACAAATTAGGCTCGTCTTCAACGGAGTTTCATGTGGGCCAGATGGGGGTTTTTGCTAACCTGACAATAGAATGCAAGCGGTTTCTGGAAGTTGACCACATCGCTGCCGTGGGTTGCGCCATACGAGTTCTGGCCCCAATACCTGCGTAGCTTTTTGTGAGTAAAGAAGCAAGATTTACAATGTCGGCGAGACAGCTCTCTTACACAGCCACCTGGAGAATCCTTAATGAGGACTTGCTAGACATTTGTAATCAAGGGGGATTAACACTTACATTATCGTATCGGCTGTTGTCATATCCAAACACAACATTCACCAAGTGGTGGTATAGCAGCGCAAGGCATGCTACGCGTATTGCAGACGCACGAGACATGGTGGTGATAAATAAGCGCCTGTGGGAGAGGTGAGGGCTCACTAAAGTGAATGTAGGTGCATTGCTCTGTTTTATAAGAGCCCGGTTCACAAAGCCTTAGCAAGACAACGCTGACGGCAAATGCAACAAGTTGATAGCCACTGTCGCAGAAAATGTCCAGGCATCACGAGCATAGGGGTACGAACATGGATCATGCGGGCACAGAAGCTCTAAGCATGCAGCACAGGTCAGAAGGCAACGATATCATTGCAGCGCAGGCAGATACTGATACTCGCAAGCAAGAGCATGTGGTCCGCCCAGTAACCTAAAAGGAGACCGCAGAAGTTCAGTGTAAGAGTTCCAAATCCGTTTCCCCGAGATTTACGAGCTCAACTCCTCAAGTGCCAGATGTGGCGTCTCGCATCGAACAGTCGTGATTCACGGGGCTCCTTTCGAAAGAGTGCCGGGGAAGATTCGATTCGAGGATGCCGGTGGTAGAATACGTCGGGGATTCGTAGCGATAAATATATAGCACATTTACCGACAAACATGAAAGTTTCTATGCCCGAGACCCTTCATTGTCGCCCTCATGCTGCGTCATTGCAGCCCGTCTCACGGGTTCTGTCATGGGAACATGTACATGTGAGCGTCGTTGGGATACGAGATGTTTGATCATACCAAAATATGGATGGGCCTGTGCCTCTCTTGCGGTCAGTCGCTCTTGATGGTCGTAACGCAACAGTTTGTCAAGGAAGTCAATGGCCTCGTTCGAGATGTAACGTTGACATTCAGAGGTGATAAACCTCGACCACGGCTTTTTGGGGAAGCTTGGGGTACGTCGGTATTATGACGACGGGGGGTAAACTGAAATGAAAACTCACTTGCCGAGCAGCTCGTCGTATTGAGGGTCCAGCGCAATGTCGTATTTCTGCAAATACTGGAAAAGGCCCTCGGTGCCAAGAACCTTAGAGATCCTCACCAACTGATCATAATTATCGTGACCATGGAAGAATGGCTCTTTGCGGAAGATCTAACATACATCCCTCTGGGTTTTTGGCTACGAATAGGGAATAAAAAGGTGAGACTTACCATCGACGCAAACATACACCCATAACTCCACATATCCAGGCTATAATCATATTCCTGGAAGTCCACGAGCAATTCTGGGCCCTTGAAATATCTTGATGCAACACGAACATTATACTCGGTCTTCGGGTGGTAGAACTCAGCCAAACCCCAGTCGATCAGTCTCAGCTGAGCGAAACAGCCGTCAGCTTACATGGTCATTGGAGAAAAATAATGTTTACCTTCCGCCTTTCATGGTCAATCATGACATTGTGCGGCTTCACATCTCTGTGCATTATACCCTTTGAGTGACAATAGTCTAGTGCCTGCGATTGTAGGATCTTTCAAACAGGTTTCATGATGATGCAAGATTACAAGCTGACCTTGAGGAGTTCAAACATATAGAATCGGACATCAAAGTCTGTGAATCGTGGGTATAGGACCTTGAAGTCGATATTGTGGATATACTCCGTGATCAGACTTGGGATTTTGGATGAAGGATCTCGCACGACATCTAAGAGTGCGATAATATTCGGGCCGCCAGCTAGATTTTGTAGAATCTTGATTTCTCGCTTGATTTTCTTCTTCTTTACGGGCTTCAGGACTTTGATGATGCATTTTTCTTCGTTTACGATGTTGATGCCCTCGAAGACCTGAATCAAAAGGAGTTCACCGATCCCGAACTGTCTGCAGAAGTGACACGGGCACGGGCACACCTCTGAGTACTTTCCTCTCCCAACTTTTCGTACGATCTCGTAATGGTCTTGAGAACCCCACTGAACTTGGAGGTTGTCTGTGGGTGGGTAGGTGAGAATCTGTTATCGAGCGGTCACGATATACCTGACCATATTCGTGCCACGATGGTCCTAGCTTCCCGTTGACGTCTGCGTAGACCCGCGAAACAGATTTATTGGCCGAACGTCCCATGTTAGGAACGCCAAACGAGGTTAACAAGGAGAGAGGGCTTGGAGAATGAGTTCGAGGACGAAGGGAACGGCGACCTCGAGGCAAGAGTGAACTGTGGCTACATAATCTTTTTCTCACGCTCCTTTCTTGAAGAAACACCATAGCAGCACACGCCAAAAATCCTGACAACATGAATATCCATCCGTCCACTGTTCCTTCTTCGTCTCGACGCCGTGAAAGCCCCGTGCCTCCTCGTTGGCCCAATGGGCTCGTATATATAACCACCATGAGATACCATACATCCGTGCCTCCCAATATTCGCCTGCAAATCTGTCCAAACGCGACGCCTTCGAACCAGATTCGATCACCGATGTCTTCCTCTATATCCATTCGTATAATCACGGATACTTCCCATCCAGCCCATGGGCAGTATGGATTGTTTGCCTCCAAGAAGATCCCACCACGTTCACACATCATTGACTATATTGGAGAGGTGCACTGTGATGATCGACCAGATTCCGATTATGATCTCTCTCTTTTGCGAACGGAAGGGTATAGTGTCGGTGTAGATGCCAGTAGGATTGGGAACGAGGCACGATTCATCAACGATTTCAGAGGCGTGCGGCCAAAGGCCAATGCTGTCTTTCAAGATCGAAGGATACCAGGAGGTGAGCTTCGCATGAGCGTCTGGAGTAGTACAGATGCTATCAAGAAGGGGGACGAGATTTTGGTCTCTTATGGTGAGCACAGAGTGTCTTGTTCAAGAATATTGACAATCAACTAACATTCTGTCTGCAGGTAAAGGATGGTGGGGTGCAAGGCGCTTGGAAACCTCTTCGAGACCATGATACCTTCGTAAATAGTGATTGTTTCATACTTGTGCGAATTCGCAACCGTAGAGTACTCTCAGTCTCAAGGCTGGAGAATTGACATTATATCATCATCACAGGAGTGTTGGATGAGGTGTAAGAGCTATCCAACGGAGGGTTCAAATAACTCGGGCATGAGT
Source organism: Meripilus lineatus (assembly GCA_027627245.1). Classification (NCBI taxonomy): domain Eukaryota; kingdom Fungi; phylum Basidiomycota; class Agaricomycetes; order Polyporales; family Meripilaceae; genus Meripilus; species Meripilus lineatus. The sequence goes on along the minus strand of JANAWD010000027.1, from coordinate 56,528 downwards.
CGTGTGAGATGCTCATCCGCTACGTGTATGTGAGCAAAATCAATATCACTACCGTGTGTCCTTTGTTATTTTCGTCAATATATTTGGCCATCCAGAGTTCAAGGACTTCCTCCTCGTCGCCAAACCTGCTCACCTTCCTAATTGGCGAGATTACACGTGACTGATGGTGCACGTGTACGCTTTTCCAGAGGCTTCTATTGGTTGGAGGATTTCTTCCGATGTCGGCGCCTCCGTCCTTTCTTTGCTCTCCGCCATCTTGTCCGACTATTTGCTTGCTTGCTTTGTCCTTGCTCCCTGTTTTCTCTTTTTTTATCACCTCAAAAGTTTGTCTGCTATTATGTCTCCTCGCTTGGCGACTCAAAAAGTCCGGTCGTTCATCTCCTTCTACGCGTGCACACGTTCTCAGACTCTAGTCACCAATCGAACACTCTCGACTTCTCTCAATAGTGTACGGTGTAGTCGGAGAATAACAAGCAGAAATCCAACCCATTACATCAAGCCGCGGCAGCAGGTGGGGTTCATTTTCGCTAGCTTTTGTTTGGAACTCATCACGTCCATCTCGTCTTAGCGAGGCTTTCACACCACTCCTCCCCATTATGCGTCAAAGGATCCGTATACAGTCCTAGGTGTGAATAAGGACGCAACTGCGGCTGAGATCAAGAAAGTGTATTTTTCGGTAGGTTTCTACTTTCGTATCTCCGATCGTTGCCCTGAATCTCCACCGAAGCTTGCTCGAAAATATCATCCAGACACCAATCCGGATAAAGGTGCTCAGGAGAAGTTTGTTGAGATTCAAGAAGCCTATGATGTAGGTCAATTCAATATCTTCCCGAAGCCGCCCTTTTAACTTCCCATCTACGCAGACTCTGAAGGATGACAAAAAGCGTGCAGCCTATGATAGATACGGCACGGCTTCTCAGCAACCTGGATTCGACGCAGACGCGTTCGAGAATGCTCGGAGTTCCTTCATGGGCGGCGGAGGATTTGGTGGCTTCCAGGGATTCGCATCGGGATTTGGAGCTGCAGGTGGACGTGGGTCAACGAACATGTTTGAGGAGCTGTTCAATAGTTTAGGTGGACACGGTTCTCCTCGTGGAAACATGCGTGGCGGAGACATCGAGGCGTCCATAGGAATATCCTTCATGGACTCCTGCAAAGGAACCTCGCAGACGATCAATGTCACCACTGTTGCAAACTGTGGGACATGCTCCGGAACTGGGTTGAAGGCGGGTGCCAAACGGTCGACTTGCACCTCATGCGGGGGCACTGGAACTAGAACATTCGCTCTAGATAATGGGTTCCATATGGCCAGTACTTGCCCAACGTGCCAGGGCACAGGATCCACTGTACCCCGGGGGAGCAAGTGTGGTGAGTGTGCGGGTATGGGTCAAGTTAGGGTGAAAAAATCTGTGAAAGTTGATATCCCAGCTGGTGAGTCATTTCTGGTACGTCCTCAGCATCGAATTGATTGTTGAGACTATCTTAGGTGTGGAGGATGGTATGACTATCCGGGTTCCCAGGGCAGGGGATGCCTCACTCTCGGGCAAGGGACAGCCTGGGGATCTTCATGTTCGCGTCACTGTTTCTCCATCGAAGCTCTTCCGACGGCAGGGCACCAATCTATACCACGATGCACGGATTCCTCTGCACACAGCACTTCTTGGTGGAAGAGTACGTGTCCCCACGCTTGATGGAGAAGTTGACGTCCGTGTACCTGGTGGGACCCAGCAAGGTGAAGAAATGGTTCTAAAAGGCCGTGGGGTCCCCTCTGTGTTCGGCGGCGATAAGGGGGATATTTTTGTGACCTTCACAATCCAAATGCCAAGGTATGTGCGACCACTCGTCCTGAAGTCCAGTACGGTTAATTCTTGTATAGAACTTTGACAAAGAGACAACGAGAAATCTTGCAACAGTACGCTGATGAGGTCGAAGGTCGCACGACCCCTTCTGCGCGTCCGACGCCTCAAAATTCTTCTTCGAGTGGCACTTCATCCTCAAGTAATAAGGATGCAATGCCTTCAGATGACCAGAATGGTACGGCGTCTTCTTTCAAATCTAGCCCATCTTCACGTACAGGCGGGCCCCTGTCACGCGCTTGGGGTAGTGTCAGACGGCTTTTTGGTTCTGACACTCCCTAGACCCCACCCTGTCTGTAATTTTGTCAATCACACCTGTGCAAACTCGATGCTTACATTGCGCCTTGAATCCCCCTTTCCGTTGATAATAGGTGCTAGTGCTGAAGACCGGGCCAGCCGGGCAACGAAGGACGAGGAGCCCAAGAAGAAGGCTGTGGCATAGAATTAGAGGCCCTTCCTGGTCGAACTACCCTATTCTACTTCTCGAGTTTGCTTTACCACTAATAAGTACGTATACTTATCCGTGAATGGATTACGAACTTCAGCGTCCCCCCTGTTAAACTCTCCCTAGAATTTAATTTTTCATGACATCTTAAATCCCAGGCGAGATTGACGCCGCCACGCCGTTGGAGCATATTTTCTCGAATGTGACTATGAAACGGCCTTTGAAAAGAAAGCGAGGACATACGTTACAGAAATATCGAGACCAAATAGGATCCGAGTGCCTGATGGGGACGGAGACCGCTTCATTGTTTGGGGTGTAAACCGTGTAAATGGATTGTGACCGTATGTCAGAAAGTCACTTGTGAGTTCCCAATTGGTATTCGTTTTGCCTTCCCTCATCCATAAATGGTACGTAAGCTGATTGCATCAAGAATTTTATTCGGCCTCACCACATCTGAACATCCAGTGGTGCCTGGCAGCCTGGGGCTGAGGGATAACGAAAGTCGGGAGAAATTACCAAACCCAGGTGTTGTAATTAGTCTTTCGCGAGGAACTGTTTTGATCTCCAAATCGAATTTCCGAGGCTGCAGAGGCTATTCGTAGATCACCTGGATTGTGCTCATGTTTGTAAATTCAGAGTTCATTCAAGATTTCCAGAACCCAAGGTCCCTTGAAGGAATTTTTGGACCTCTGCATCGTTGCCACCCCCATTCGGGTCGTGGTCCAAATTTTGAGGGGATTCTACTCTAGGCAAGCAGGTTCGTGTCATATAAATACAGTCGTCGAGTTGGCATAGTGGTCTAAAGCTCTCTTTGAACGATTGAGCTTCATATCCTTTGCTACACGTCTTGCTCATAAAATGACGCAGATATCAGCACCCTCTTATCAAAATTCCCAGACCCCTGCCCCTCCTATAACGACACTCACTGAGCCCGACTTATCCTGGTCTCAGACTGTCACAAGCTACTCAGATATTCCTGAGGACACTTGTTCATCACCCTCCATATCCCCCAGCTCCACGGTAGTGGATATTCCTGCGTCAAAATGCCGACCATTGTCTTTCTTCCACCTCTTCTTCGCACACGTAGGGTGAGCATGCCGACTTCTTTGAGTCGTGGGAAGACATCTTATCTTCTCGCAGTGCCGCCTTAACTTTATTCTTGGCGACCACAGATGCGGTATGGTTTTCCTAGGGAACTTCCCCGAAGAGAATTATTGACTATACCACCAGACCATCGTTTCTACATGTCTACCGACAATTTCGAGCGAGTTTGGCGCCTCCCAGGTCGAATACACCTGGGTGGGGGTGTCTTACATGCTGACACAAACGGCTTTTCAGCCGTTGTACGGGAAATTATCTGACCTGATTGGTCGCAAAGTATGCTTTCCCTGTGCCCTGATTCCTTCACACCCTCACTGACCCTGTTCTGGACTAGACCGTGCTCTATTCGAGCATGCTGATTTTCGTTGTTGGTTCAATGCTTTGTGGGGCTGCTCAGGTAAAGATTATTCCTGTTCCGATCGGGATGTAGCTAAGCTTGCGATAGAATATGCTTTGGCTCATTCTAGCCCGCGCGTTGGCCGGTATTGGAGGAGGAGGAATTGTAAGCCTCGTTTGGACAATCACAAATGAGATTGTCGAAGTGAGATCGCAAGCGAAGTGGTCTCAAGCGCTTAGCGTTACCTGGAGTTGCTCCGCAATCGCGGGACCACTGCTGGGAGGAGCTTTTAGTGGTAAGTATTCTCTATCCCGGCTTCGTCTTCGCACATGGACTTACACGCTAAAAAGGTAATTCCGGGCTATTCAATTGGCGATGGGCATGTAAGTTGCCTCGGTTCTTCAGAAGAGATGTACCATTTACCCTTGAACAGTCTATCTGAATCTCCCCACGTGTTTGGTGGCTTTTTGTGTGTTGTGGTTTTCCCTTCGCGACGTTTCCGTTGGCACAGGACATCTCCATTCGTGGCAACAGTTTTGGCACACCTTCGACTTCATCGGACTGTAGGTCCCACCCTCTGAATACCGCAGCAAGCCACATGCTAACGCCTAGACGCCAGGTTCCTCTTCATGTCAGGAAGCACTTGCGTCGTAATTGGATTTAGCTTTGCAAGTGATTTTGGTTGTACGTTTTGTGATTCCTCATGGAAAATCTCTTCTGATCATTGGATTAGGGTTATCTGGGGTCACATTGTCACTGATCATCGTCGGGCCGTTAATTCTCATCATCGGGGGCCTCTACGAAGTCAGCACTCGCCGAGAGGCATTGTTCCCTGCTTCCTCCTTTAAGAACATTACAACAGGTAGGCCTCGACTAACTTCGGATTTTTCGCCTCGTTAACACGTTCATGACCAGTTTCAATCTTGATTATCAATCTCCTGCACAATTTTGCTTTCAACGCGGGAACATTCTATTTGGCAATCTACTTCCAGGTATGTTCCATTCAGCACATACCCTCGAAGATTTTGTGAAACAAGCTCCGATCCGTAGTCGGTCAAGGGGGAAACACCTTTACTCGCTGGCGTAGATATGCTACCCTATTCTTTGGGATCAGCTTTGGTATCAATGCCCAGTGAGTGTCGGTGTTCGGACAAAAGGCCATAAGGGGTTGACGCTGTATTGACCTTTCCATCAGCCGCTTGGTTCATCGGCTATTGGCAACGCCGTAGAGGTAATACCAGTGGTCAAAATATCTCGATTCTCCTGGGACTTGGAATTGCTCTGCTAGGATTCTGTGAGTTTAATGCAAAGCTCGTATCCTCCGTTGACTTATCTGTCTTCAGGCCTTATGACCCAATTGGATGAACGTACAGTACACGCGGCACAGGCCATCTTCCCTCTCATCGCAGGGCTCGGTCTAGGGATGTGCTTTCATGCACCTTATCAAGTCTTTACGAAGACATTGGCCCCGAAAGAAATTGCTTCCGGCACAAGTGCATTTTTTCTCGTACGTTTCACTGGTGCGACTGTTGGCCTGGTAAGTGGCTCTAGGTCTACATTACGAAACGATTGACTCAAGATTTCTCTGCAGTCAGTGGCCGGTGCAATTTTCCACAGCCGACTCTCGCATACGTTACCCTCCGAGGTCTCACCATCACTAGATCTGGAGCTGTTCAGTCTTCTGCAGCCATCTGCATTGAGATCACAAGCATTGCATGCCGTCTCGTTATCAATACGGGTAAGCCTTGGCTACTTTGTGTGTCTTCTCGGCTGGGTCTGACTCCCTATGTCATTAACTTTCCACGTGAAGACCATATGGATTGTCTGTGCTCCTTGTATTGGTGTAGCTTTCCTGGTCGGTATTTATACTCAAAAAAACGTCCCATGGTGCTTTTGTATTGATGGAATTCCGAATCTAGGTATCAATGCTCCTGCAGGATCTGTCACTTGATGACGAAACCCGAATCCCCGAAGAAAAATCCATCAATTCGGGACACGCCCAGTCTACGAACTCTTTTGACGAGAATGAAAAATCGAATGTATGAATGGACTATATTCTCGCCTCTTGACATTACCACATCCTATATTTTTATTGGCTTGATTGTAGTCACACGTAAAATGTCGATATTGACAACCCTATGCATGCATGGAGGATCTTTTGAAAATAACGAGATGTGTCGGAAATGAAGGATGATCCACATGCTTCAATATTCTCCCCTCACGCAATACCCTTGTTCACTCCCACATCTTGGGGCTAATGAGCCTTCCGAAAAGTACACAGTAAGATTCTACAGCGAATGGTGAACGACCTATTCCCAAGTGTGCCCCATATTGTGCTGCGTGGTGATCCTGGAAGGTGGATCTGGCGAGGAAAGACCAGCCGCGCCATACCCCGTGTCAACGACATTGGAAAGTTCTTCAAACAAATTATAGGACCCTCATTACCACCCTCCTCATGGACAGAGAAGCACTTGACATAGGTTCTCTGGGAGAGCCTAGTACGAACTTTACTGAGCTGAGGTCTTCGGGTCCCGTGTGTTTGGTTCGGTTTGTGGGATTGCTTCGGGGGTATGCCTCACCAATACACGTTTAAGCTGTTTAAGTTCCCGGGATATTGGTGTTGAAGATCGCCCTGCTTGATTGAGCACGTTGACGGGGAATTTCGAGCCGAAGTTGATCACTGCCATCTCGCCATCTTTTCCACGGAGTCGCGGGCCAGAATTCGAGAATACGGAAATCTTTACAATGTTGATTTGGGCTAGGACTCAGGATCTGATATGCCCACCAGGGTCTAACGGAAGAACATGTGAATAGGAGAGTGTGTGATGGAAAGCTTGGACCTACATCTGGTTCCAGAACTTGATGGTTCACTTGCCTCCAAGGGGTGAAAGGATCGGATCGCCGCGACGTAACGAGATGAACTCAACCTGAGCGATCTGACGACTGACAGCCTCCGTTTTGCAAGCATCCTGAGACTAATGCTGAATGGTAGCGAAGCAGGGTGTTTCTCCGAATTACGGTAACACCGGGCAGGACTAGGGATTGATGTGTCGTTGGATGTTCCATTGACCTTAGGCATTTAGGGACACCACTCGTGGCAGACTATTTGCTAGATTACAGATGGCGGGGTTCTTGTAAGGGTCATGGGGCACCTTGGTAGTCTTCGTCTCAGGGTTCACCGCGATCCTGGGACTACGTATCCGTCCGCGGATGTACGGTAGGAAGGAGGAGGAAGACCATCAAAGCGCGTCTCGTAGGATCCTTAAATCCTTATCCGGAAAGGTTCCCAATTGTTGGATGCACGATTTTATGTGGGTCGCGGAAAATAAAATGAAATTCCTAGAAAAGGTCGTAAGTGACAGAAAAGGCTAAGACAGACCTAATACAGTCGGTCTGCATTAAGGGTGCCGGTGCAGAAAAATTCAGAGTGTATTCCGCCCAATTGCCCTTGGTCTGGGCATTGTCGAAGACAGAGTGATTGAGAATATCACAGTATTTCCAGACCCTCTTTGTTTGGTTACTCTGGCTTCGGGGTCTGGTTTAGGAACACAGAAGATTTTGGGGGGTCCACGATGCATAACAGAGTAATCTGTGTGACGAGACATGAGCTCGGAACATCCGTTTGAAGACGCTGAAATGCAGAAACTCCCTTGAAGTTGTAGTCAGCTGAGAGTACACAACCATATGTGTATACTAGTAGTTGTGTGGTCAATGGAAGTGTCCATCATGACCAGAATTAAGGACCCGTATCAACGCCATTGTGCCAGCGTCTAATGCGATATGATCACGAGGCATTACATAAGCCAAGCCTTTGGTGGCGCTTTGATTAGACGCCTTGTGGCACTTATCCTTTCCCTCAAGTTTTTTACTGCGTATGTTCCGATAACAGTCGTGTGACCACCTTTATCCCCAACGTCCACCATCCTCTTCACTCCTCACAACATTCAAGAAGTTCCAGACATCCTCCTGAGCCCAGGGCAATCATAAATTTCCCTCTTTTCACAACTTCAACGAGATTTCAAACGATTCTTCTCAGCAATTAACCGAATTTGCGTATAATCGCTCCCGCCGAGATCCTCATGACCCCCACAATCGGTCCTGATGTACCAATTGCTCATATCTTGAGCAATAGAGGAAGAAGCACTACCCCTCGTAGGCCGACAGTTCCAAGGATTCGAGCACCCAGTTCAGGTGCTTCCATAGACTATTCGACAAGTCGTTCATTGCCTCGGTCCTCGTCGTCTCCAATTCTTTCTAATAACGGAGATGAAGCTGTCGTTCGTGTAGATGGATTACGGCATGCCCATTTCTCATTAGAAGCGCGGTAAGTGTGCTTCCTGTATGCTGCCCTTGGCTCACTTCGTGGCTTTAGCCCCAGTGCTTTGGGAAACGTCACAACGAGGATTTAATCACATCCTCCTGGTTGGCTCGTACTCACTGTTATCTTACACGATTCTGATATAATCTTCATTCACAGACGCTACAAGTCACATGCTTTCGCTGCACAGTTGCTTGACATCATCTGTGCGCTCCACATTCCAGTGTGGCGCGTCAAGGAACTTTCACCCTCAAATCTCGCAATTGAAAAGGTATCAGGCTCAATGACGAACGCGGTATTCTTCGTCTCCTGCCCTTCTATCCCCACTATACCCGTTCTTCTACTTAGAATATATGGTCCCTCTTCGGGCTCGCTCATCTCACGCCCGCGCGAACTCCAGACCCTCCATATCCTTTCGTCTCGGTACCGTATCGGTCCTCAAGTTTATGGCACGTTCGAGAATGGGCGTATTGAAGAGTATTTTCACTCTTCTGCTCTCACCGCACAGGATCTGCGGGACCCCAAGACCAGTGCCTGGATCGGTGCACGTATGGCAGAGTTGCATCAGGTGGATATCGCTGCGGTAGAGGATATACCATCTTCAGTTGTAGGGGTGAAAGTGAAAGAAGATCATGGTTGGTTTGTTGGCGCGAAAAGGAATGTATTATCTTGGCTACCTGAAGCTCGAGATGTCCTCGCTCTTCCGTCGGTCTCCGATTCGATTCGTCGCGACCTTGACTTGTCCACCTTCGAAACCCAATGGAATGATTACATGCATTGGATTGATGAGAAGGAAAAGAAAGAAGGCCCGAGCCAACGCGTATTCGCTCATAATGACACGCAATATGGAAATCTATTGAGATTGACTTCACCTAAAGTTGGCACCCCGGAACATCGCCAGGTACACCATTTCCTTGCTATTCAAAGCGTCCGTGACAGTCAGGGTTACTTACTCAACAGCATCCTTTCTTCACTATAGATCATCGTAGTTGATTTCGAATACGCGTCCCCTAACCCAGCCGCGTTCGATATCGCAAATCATTTCCACGAATGGACGGCCAACTACCACTCTACGAACCCTCATGTCCTCAATCCAGACTTGTACCCTTCTTTAACTCAACGCCGAAATTTCTATCAGGCATACCTGAGCCACCTTGAGACCCCAATTCAAACGACAATTACGTCTTCAAGCACGCCTCAGAAGAATAAGGAATCAGTAGAGCTTGATCTTCAGAGGCTCGATGATCAAGTAAAGGCGTGGAGTCCCGCGTCCCATGCTATGTGGGCTATTTGGGGCATTGTGCAAGCACGAGAAGCTTTGGAAGGAAAAGATGGCGAACTCGAATTCGATTATGTTGCGTATGCTTTAGGAAGGATGAATCACTTCCGCCGGGAATTGCGGGCTCTACTCCCCTAAATTTTTCTCCTTTTCTCACGAATTTTCGAGACTTGTTGATACCGAAACCCCTTCCCCGTTCTGCACGGGGGCTTGTGCTTTTCGTATTAGTTTGGCGATTTTCATGTCTGTTTGTGCTCGCTTATGCTTTACATACCCGTAGTTCGATATTTGTATGCTCTTTGGATTACCGACAATAGTCATCATTTTCTTAGGACATCAAACGCATTTTTTTTATGGGTGAGAGCGAAGAGAGAAACAGAGAAAATGTATTGACTTCATAAGATAAACATATGTGGGGGAGAGAGTTTGAGGGATAATGTAACTAGCTATCCGAGTTTGTCAAGAGAATAAGTCAAACTTGTTTCGACGGCGGCATGAGCAGGAAGGATGAGCTGAGTGATGGAAAGTCAAAGCGCAACAAAGTATAACACAATCGTTGGGAAAGCTGGGAAAGAAAGAAAAAAAAAAGGAAGAGAGAAAAGAAAACGGGTGAAAGGAGGCGGAGGAAGGTTTATAGATTCAGGTCGGGAGTGGACTAGTATGCACAGGACACAGGAAGGAGTGGAGGCAAAAAGATGCATGAGTTCTCGCGCACCAGGTGGAGGTAAAGAGGAATAAGACATTGAGAGAGACGTCCGTTGTTACAAAATACTCGAATCAGATCGTCACGATATTAGTTCGTCCGAGCTACGACAAAAGGCACATGCTTTAGCCCCAGGTCTTCTCGGCGATGCGAGAGCCAACGTTGGTGTAATCGGCCCATGGAGAGTTCGCTTTGAGCTCGCCACCAGGGATCGAAGAAAGCGGGTAAGCGGTCAAATGTGAGGTCCTGGTGGTCGCAGAACCCCAATTACCAGCACTTCCGGACCGAACATGACCATTGACACGGCCTCCTCGGGAGGGTTCAGGTGGTGGTGGTGAGCTGAATTGAGGGGTCTGTTGTGCTTGCGAGGCAGTCGGCGTTACGGAGTTGAAGTCTAGCTGCACGTCGCTACCACTGAAAGAATGCCGGCCATTGGAATTTGCGTTGGCGGCCTTGTTGATTCGTGGCTTGAAGGAAATGGCGCGGATCAGCATGAAAGAAATCGCAAGCAGGGTCGGTAGTCGAAAGCTTACCTGAGTACCGACAATATCCATCCTTGCAGTCGCGTGTCTTCCAAAATCTGGAGCCGCGGTGACAGGCCCAGGAGACATCGCGGGGGCGTCTTCCCCAGCGGGCATCAGAATACCATTGTGGGCAAAGGTAGGGTATGCAGACTTGTTTTGTTTGGTATTAGCGGTATCAATAACGGAGGTATCAACCCTCAAAGCACCCGGTCTCCCGGAGAAGGTCGCAGAGGGTGGTGTCGTGCTAACGCTACCTGTGCCAGAATTCTCCTGGCTACGCTTCGCAGAAATGCGAGCAAGAAGAGAAGTAGAGACTTCATTGGGATCACTGTTGGTACTAGCCGAGCGAGCTCTGCCGTCGGGATTGGCGGGTGGTGGAGCGCCATCAGCACCTGGAGGAGCTCCGGACGCCGGAAGCTCAGTGTGGATGAAGCAGCAACGCTTGCCATAAGGACACGAGCCAGAAACCCAGAAAGTCTGTCACGAATTGAGTATTGATTACCTCGCAGGACGTAAAAGGAAAACTCACCCTACAAATCTCCGTTTTGTACTGTTGGCGGAACAATCTCGTTAGCAACGAGGGTATTTAAGTGGTCAAAAGCGACGTCATTACCTTGGGATGGCGTTGAACCTTCCTAAGTTCTTCTTCGCCATGTGCAAATTGGCACTTCGACCCATACCGGCAGCTTCCTTTCTCCTCCCAACTGCGACACAGCTCAGTCTTGTACAAGCCGAGCTTACGGTTATTGGCACTGGGTCCATTGCCGGCTGCGTTTCCAGCTGCTGCACCATTGGCTGCCGCAGCTGCAGGCATTGCCTGGCCCGGTATTCCGTATGGGCCACCTGTATACTGCGCCTGTAATCGAGCCGCCATGATAGCTAGCTCAGGAGGATACGATTCCTGCGTTGCTGGATAGAATTGGTTGGCGAAGATGGGCATGCCAGAGGGACCCATAGCAGCGGTTTGGTACAGCTGCCCGGCAAACGCCGGATTAACGAGGGCGAGCGTAGCAGGGTCACGCAACGAAGCAGGGTCGGACGCAGAGTGCTGGTGTCCTGGTCGGAAAGCGGACTGTTGTTGTAAACGAGCCATGGTGGGGTTTTCCAGAGGCGGTGTGGGCAGAGGCATCATGTCGAATAATTGCTGTTGGGCGTTTGGGAGATTGAGAGACGCCGGGTGGAGTGCAGCTGGGTATGCAAAATTGGTAGGACTTGGTACGACGCCTGGGATTTGGACCTGAGGGTTGAAAGGACGAGCTTGACGGAAAGACTGGTTGGGCATGATGTTTGCAGGTCTATTAGCTGGGGCAAACTGGGGTACCTGACCACCAGATTGGGCAATGGGCGCAAAACGACGTTGTTGAAGCTGGTAGTCGACTTGCAAGTCATCACCAGCATTAGTGGATAGCATCTGGGCGTGATCTTGAGGACGGAAACCGTTCTGGCTGGTCAAGGAGGCATATGCTGGTGGTTCGGGTTGGGATGGACGCTCAGGTGTTCCATTTGGCGAACCCCACGTGTCTTTCGTACCCGGGCTTCCTCCCGCCTGTTGAAGGCGAGTAAGATCCGCCGCAGAAAGACCACCACTGTAGGAATGCGGACGATTCCTCGATTCTCCGACTGAAGCAACCTTGAGCGGCGCAAACGGAGCAGGCCGAAGAGTTTGGCTGGCAGCAGAACCAGTGGTATCAGCCGATGACCCACGAGAGTGAGAGGCAAAGTTGCCTTGTTGATCGATATTAGTGGGCGAGTTGGAGCCAACGCTGGTGTCTGAAGCAGTTTCGAGTGGACTTGTCTCGTTTGGGGCGACAACTGTGCCAGCGACGGATTTGGATTGAGGTGGAGTACGCATTTGGGGGTTGGGATCACCGTTCCCATCGGCGATTTGCAACTTGACAAGGCCCTCTACCAGATCCCATTCTCCGGACGCTGCATCTACCAATTGGCCGCTATTATTTAACATCCAGCGACTTCCGTTCTGAACGGGAGCTTGAGTTCTACGAGACGCAGAAGGTAAAATTTCTCTCTGATTCGAGGTCATTTGGACCTGAGATTTTGACTGGTTGGAGTTTGCGATGTCGTCAGGGGAATAATAGTTCGTGGACTGTGAAGGATTCGTGACGGGGTCATGCATTGTTTAAATCTGACAAAGCGAGCACGCTAAGGTCAGCCTAAGTTTTCGAAAAATGGGATGACTGACGAGTTAATGATAAATTCGTTGGTTGTACGTGGACTGGAGATTGCGTGGATAAAAAGATTTGCTGGGGTGATGCGAACGAGAATAATCAACTAGGTTGAGGATGAGTCGAACGTTGGATTGGGATCGTGGGCGCGGAGTGGAAGGATGGAAACCAGCCCGAGACGTGGACACCGTACCGCTGAGGAAACGAACGGAAATGGTGTAGACGAGGGATCTAATGAGAAGAGAAAGAAAGGTATAAAAAGTGCCAAAAACCGCGCGTCAGGAGGTCGTGAGGATGGAGTACGTAGAATCGCGTGTTAGATATGTCTTGAGAGGATAAAGAAGGATCCAATGCGGTGAATTGGAAGATACTAGAGCAGTTTGGGGACCGTCGAGGGGACTTGTTGGGATTGACGATGGAGGAAGAGGAAAGAGAAAGAGGGAGGAGCGCTGAGTCGATGCCTTGCGACTGCCTTACGGAAGAAGGTCAGGGTTTGATTGCAACGTGCCCTGCTCGCGGCGGCGATTCCCAACAGAAAATTATATGAACTCTTTCTTCCTCAAAACACATCCCAAAACACACATCCTGGGGCACAATCAGCCTGCACCTTTGCCAGCAGGTCGCCAGCACTCATCGGCACATCCAAGAACATATAAACATGCCTCCTACTCGTGTATCTACGCAAAATCAGTGACTACTCCCCCTCTCGCGTGCCCACTCGTTTCCTTTTCTCTCCGTTGCCGATACTGGACAACACAAGAAGAGTGGACGATCCCTGCTTGTTCTCTTTTTCAGGCGACCGAGCATCGACGATGGCCCGATACCACCAGTGCCAGCCTACTGCTCGCCGGGCCCCCACTTTGGTTCTCGAGTCAGTCTCTGGGAGCCTTCACAGGCCTGTTGTACTGGTGGCGCGCAATTTCCACATCAAATCAGCTCGTTTTGATAATGATTAGCACTGTATTATCTTCACCCCGTCCTCCACGTAATATCAGCTCCCCACACACACCATCTCCTGACTCCGACGCCGAATCCCACAAGTCACCGCTTGTACGACGAGTCCCATACGTGTCTCTTCCGCATCTCTAGAGGCTGTGTGCACCTGCAAGCAAGTGTCTTTGCAACCACCTCGCCCCATCAAATATCAAAACGCAGCCTGCCAAACATCAGCGCAGCCTACGCGCTTCTTTTGACACGCACGTGACATCCCATCAGCGGGGAAGTGCCATCGCGGAACTAGTTCCCGCACCGCCCTTTGCCTTTTTCGGCACAAACATGCTCAGATTGGGAATACGCAAGAAACCTTTCTGCATCACCTCTCGATCGCCTTTTTTTCTTCTGGTAAAAATCGTGTTCATCCATAACAACCTCATGCAACTTTCAGTCCTTGTACCGTACCATACATATCAATCGTAACCGAAAACAAGTTGATGATGGATATGATAATCTACCAGCATCGATGGTACCGCTCTGTTGATTGAACCCCAGATGTGAGGCGGCGTGACATGCGTGCGCACACTCTGTCGTATACGATTTTGGAGTTCCCCACACATGCCGCTTTAGGTGCTCACCATGACTCACCCGGAATGTTAACAGGCACATTTCTGCCCATCGATACCCGTATCGAAATATGAGGGATTTAGAACACCTCTCCTGGTGCTTCCCAGTCCCATCCTCGGCGAGTACCAAGTTAATTCTGTACTTGGGCGGTCATACCGGAACAACACGAGCCCCAGATGCCCCAGACCTCCTCCTCTCCGCCTCCGGCATTTTCGAATCTAATTTGCGTTCCCCGTTAATTCCAATGTTAAGATGACTCTGGGCGGCACCTTATCCTCGGACCTCCAAGTACCTCCTATCCTCTGCTCCATGCACCTCACAACACACAATGCCAGTGCCAAATACTTCACTTCAGGTGTAGTGGATGCTAGAATCCTTTTGTTCCCCCGACCACCCCTCACTGATGACTTTGCTTCTCGACGGAAATAAACAGATCTCTATCTCTGCCCACGTTGACTCTCGCTAAGGGCCTTGCGTTGACCACATGTACAACGCTCCAAGGATACTTACACGGCTCTTTAATGACCCAGACACGTGAGAGTATCTACTCCGCGCTGTTCCCAGCTTCCGCATCGACACGCCCCTGCTCTCAATTTCTCCAGTGGCTCCGATGGTCTACCTTTTCGTTCCTCTATAGTCACCGCCCCCCTCTTCCCGCGAATTCACCATAACCGACGTATGTCTGTACCAAGCCTTCTGATGGAGGATCCCCACCTAGCAATCGGCTCAATTACGAGTTTAAAACTCGCTTTTACTTGTCACCAACTCTACTTCTTCCCATAGCCTGTCGCGGAAGTTTTGTAGCACATCATTACCTACACCCTTCTTGGGCGCCCCTCTATGCAATGGTAGAGATGGGATGACGACTCGCATACCATTTGCCAGCCCGACTTGGGAATTGTGGAAGGCACCCCTGGGAGACGTACGAAGACATTGCACCCTGATAAACAAGTCTAGCCCGGAATCAATCATGCCATATTCTGGGGAGTAATTTAAAGTGTCTCGAACTCGCTCATCGTCTCGAGTTCTTCGGTCAGTAGCATCTAGATGCGTTTCAGTTGACAAGGGGGTTCGGATCCAATCCAACCCAAACAAAATGCTTTGCATTATCTGATATCCTCCAGGGTCCCAGCGTACTTCCACGAAGCGTGGCAAGGGTATAATTCGTGTGCCCCACTGGTTTCTCCGTGCCTTCTTGCTCGCAACAGGAGACGTCAATGCCGGACCGCGCTTAGGGCCAGGGGAGGCCATTCCTTTGGCGACGGGCTTTTCTGGGGCCCTCAACGTGTTGTCCCTCACAATGAAGCCTATTTCAGCTCGAAGTTCGATTCGAGGGGAGGCAATAATCTTCAAGTTCAAAAATAGGCAGTGTTCATGCCTGACAATCGCCGCAATCGATCTGCAAACTACTTCCCCAGTGACCATTGGAGCCCTAAACCTTCTGGACGAGGGACCTTTTCGCATCTTTGGGTTGGGACTACGTAACTCTTTCTGC
This sequence comes from Meripilus lineatus, assembly GCA_027627245.1. Lineage (NCBI taxonomy): Eukaryota > Fungi > Basidiomycota > Agaricomycetes > Polyporales > Meripilaceae > Meripilus > Meripilus lineatus. Next base: position 40,727 of record JANAWD010000027.1, on the reverse strand, counting down.
ATAAGTGTCGGAAGGAGGGACACCGTCTCGTGGGCCAGGTCCTATCGATATGAATATCACCGTCATAGGGTTACACACCAACTTTGGACAATGGAGATGGATTAGCATCTCGACTTTGTATGTTTTAATGTCCCGCAGCACAGGCTGTCATATTCCAGATATACACGCACGGAGGCATTCATCAACCTCACGAGGCACTCTTGACTGGTTTCTGTTCGGGCATCGTGATTGACTTGCTTTACCAATTACGCACGAGATGACGGTCGATGAGTGTCCAGAAATTTCTGAATAAGATTTTCCACCAGAGGTTGAGAAACACTGTAGTTCGCTACAACAGATTACAATAATAGAGTCCGACTCAAGTTATGAAGATAACTCCCGAACAGTTACGCGTCTGATACCTTGGTCAGCCAGTGTCCAACAGCCTGGGAAATCTGTCCACTCACAGTATGATGTGCCCACCAGCATTGTAGATAAACTTTGTAGTTGGTCTTCGTCGAATGCTAGTTGATCCTTGTGCCATGTGTCCTAAAGTAATTGACTCAGTGATAATTCAATAGCTCAGATCCCATGTCTCGGATACCTGGTGTGTCTATTTACAAAGAAAACATAGTTCAGCACACCATTTCATCCGCACCGGCAGGAGCAACCTGGTTCTTACCTTCTTGAATTCTGACGCACATTTACGGATAGTGGTCGAGATCGGCGGAGGGTCAGTGGCATGGTACGCAAGTACTGTGAATGGTGTCGGCGAGTTGTCATCGGGGAAGAACGAGACTGGTCGTTACCTTCGGTTAAAGGGGGCATCCAAGGTTCAATTGAATAGGGGAAGCTCTCTATGAGAGCGCAAATCCCAAGAATGGATGCATGTAGCTGTCTGAGAGTCTCTGGATACTTTGGGTCCTTGCGGGAGGGCAGTCTCGACCCTCGGGCAAGCTTGACGAAGCGGTCCTGGAGGAGTCGCAATCATTAACCAGACTTCGTATTCCAACCTGGAAGCGTCCACACCTTCAATGGGACAATGCTCTGCCGTTGAGAGCAACGAACGACTCCAGACAGCATCTTGGAAGCCATCTCCCGCACTTCGACGTTCTCGTCAGCAAGACAATCCAACAGAACTTCCAAGACTCGTGTTGCCAGTTCGTTGGATATTCCCATGAGATTACGGTAGAAGAAGACGATGAGCGTTGGGAGCGCGTTGAGTCGGATTCGCCAGGACTGCCGATACACTTTCAGACGAGTTGGTCACAGAAGATGATTTCCCTTACCCCAGAAGATTTGATGGCTTGAAGGAAATTGTCCGCAATGGCTTCAATGTACTCGGAGGGAGGTGTTACAGCCGATATAACGTATAGGACGGCAGAACTATATCGCTGCAATTCTGAACTGTCATTCAATTCCGACATCCGCAAAACTTCTGGCCTGTAGTCCCTTAACGTCAGTAGGGAATTTGATTTGATTAAACGAAAAAAACATACAATAGGGCAATGATGTAGGGAAAAATAAGGGTTGCTTGTGAACCGTGAGAGCAGGTCCATATCCAATGCAAAACTTCAAGCCCCGAGTATTAGGGGTGCGCGCTAGGAGTAGGCAGAAAACGTTGGAAACTGACCTGTCAATCCAACCTTGTCATATTGGGATTGGCTAACTCGGGGAGGTGGTAGTCGCTCCTCTTTCCAAACTGGAAGTTGTTGAGCAATGGCAGAAACCCGGTGAAGATACTTGGCTTCTCTGGATGTCACAGATAACGGGATTGAGCAGGCGGCCTCTCGGAAAGTCTGAACCGTACCTGATAGCCAAGGGGTCCCTACCCTGTGCGCAGGCTTGCAAAAATGCATCTGTAGATGGATAGCACGGACGCCATTGACAGGCCATAATTGCCGCAAGGTTCTCTGCGATATGAGTACGAATCTAAGGAATTATTGTTGACTGGATGTCCTAAGGAGGTGAAACACTCGAATTTACCTCCGCATATCCCGTACTTGCATTGTCAAAGAATATGTTCATATAGCGATCAGACAACGGGTAGAAACGCAACCAAGAAGAGTCCACGAAGACATTGAATAAAGTCAGGGTTTTGCTCACTATACGGGAGCAGCTAATGAGATATAGTAGTAGACGTGGATTGGGTAAACTCACTCGCGAAGGCAGAGTCGCTATGGAATTCTAGAGGTAGAGATAGAATCCAATCTATCAGAGGCTGTACACGACGATGATCTCGATCGAGCAATTGCTCCTACATATTCACGTCGGTCAGCGTGAAAAGGGTAATGAAGGGGACACCCACATTGAACAAACCCTCCCAGAATGACAACGTATCTGGTTTGATTTGATTGTAGATCGTACTGAGGCGAGAGGTCGTCCATTGCCAAAGCCGATCGTAAGCATTACGTGGCCAATGCTTTGAACCTGTACTGGGGGTCTCAGAGGGTGTTTCTAATTACGCCACACTTGCTCACCTCGCAATAGGCCCGCAAGGAGCTCGGTGCCAGCACGTTGTTTGAATCGGTCAGAATCAGTCAAGAGAGGCTCAATGGCACTCAGAATACTCTCAACGTGTTTGTCCTCAAACATTTTCCCTGGCGCGAACGGTTGTACTTTTTTGTTACTCAAGAAAGAGACGTCCGACAACATACCTAGAGACTTCATAAAAATCACATGTTCGGCTCGCAACTCCAGGGTTGCGGGGTTCTTCGTGGATTCCTGCCCCAACAGCGACGCCAACTGCGTAAAATAGGTGGGACTGCTGAGAGCATCGCTCAAAGCCTGCAGTGTTGTCTGCGACGATGCCTCCCAAGTGAATGCCGAGCTATCAGGGGGGGCCGAACGATACGCTTTGATGGAGTTTCCCCAGGTAAGGAACCCGGTATTCAGCTTATCCACATAGAGTAGCCTATAAACTATGTGAGACGGAGGAAGAAAGTTAGATAGATCGGACAAACCCTGACCCAGACTGGGCATCACGATTCCCGAGAGTGTGGAGGAGATTGGTAGGATCAGTGACCGGGATGTCGACGCACAGTGGGCTTCGCCATTCATCCAGCCACAACTCGTCTGGCGATTTCGAGTAGGTGCGGATCTTGATGTTGGCAGTCATTCTGACAATTCCCCTAGAAGTTGACGATAAGCATACACAAATTTCTGGAAGTTGGGCACATTGTTTTACTTCTGAGCGAATGACCTAATCCCTGGATGAGGACTGATGCTAAGTTGAGCAAAAAACTTCGCAAGGTCTGGCGAAGCGGTGGAATCCCTTCTGAGAAGCCCAAATAGGAACCGCGTGGCCATTTGCACATATCGCCACTGACATCCGGTATTAGCTGATGCATGGGACCAGAGAGACATACTTACATGTGTTGATGGTCTGGATGCTATCTCCAATATCAGTGAAACCTGTACAAATGACGTTAGGGAACGCAAGAAATAATGAGATAATTCCTGACCGTCTGGTCATAGCACCCAACCCGTACGGCTACGCGAGGGGCGACCCTGCGGATAGCCTCGGCAAGGATACCACGGTCAATAAAATTCGAGGAGAATTCCTCTTCAAGATGCGATAGAGCTTCTTGTAGCCTAGATATTGGTTCCGTGAATGCATCGGTGTGAACAGCCTCTTCGTTTAGATGTAGAAGGACGTCTTGAGCCACCGTGTTCACAAGCTTCTGGATAGACGGCTGGCAATCTTGTTGTTAACCGATAATCCGCTTTCCGAGAAAAATGGGATTACCTTTTCTTGGTGTTGACACTCAAGCAACCCTCGGAGATATTGTCCGCCGAAAAAAGGATCTAAGTCAAGGATTACTCTTGACATGTCCTTCAGCACCCCGAAGATACACACCTGCAAATGCATATGATGCTTGGAAACCGTCAGACTAGGTTTCACTACAGAGGGATGTGTGCACACCAATTCCTTTGTTCCACAAGATGTACAGGGCACCCTTCATCCGATCTGGGTCGGAACCCTTGGAAAGTGCCCTGAATAGGTAGGGAAGTGTGAACCGAGTAGACCTCAAGAAGTACTGTTGCTGCGTTAGGACACGATCCCAGCAGTTTCTGAAGCACTCACACCACACGCGTTCTGTAAAACGGCTTGCGCATGTCTGTCAATCAGGGATAAGGATGTGTTTCATGTGATCGATTGGGTAACTCGCCTTCTGACCCGAGTATAAGGCGAAAGAGACAATTCGATTAGGTCTTCGATTAAGAAATCATCAAGCTCTGAGCGTCGTCGATACAGCGCGTCGAGGTACACCCGCCCCGAGTGGTAAACCTGAGCTCGCTTCAAAAAGACTGAACGGGAGTTCTCTTTCTGGCGCGGCCATACACGACAAAGTCTAAATAATCACTGTGTCAGACAACGTTAAGGAATAGAAGTGTCCACTTACTCTCTTGACGTCGTATAAGTCCGTTGAAGGGCATCAAAACTACCTCTGGGCAGAGCGTACTCCAATAGGAACACGTCGATTGCCTTTGACACGCTGATTACGGCATCAATGTGATCCTCTCCTTCGCTCTTCTGACGTAGCGCCATAGCAGCTCGATGGATAACCTTGCCGAATCGAGTGCGGTGAGCAACTACACACTGATATCTGGGGTCTTGAGGATCCTCCAGTGCGAATCCTGCAATCGCTCCGAAGCGTGGTACAATGAGACCTTCGACCTCAGTTTCCTTGTAAAAGCACGGCGTCTTGACATCCTTATCACCCTCTCGATAGATAGTTGGCAAACCTCCCCAAATGGACCGGACAGCATGCAGGTACCTGTCAGAAATTGGTATTCTCAGAGTGTATACGGTTGTGGGGTAAGAAATTTTCGTACCGGCAGAAGTCATTCCTATCGATACTGTCCCAATGACCCGCGGTGTTCAGGAGGGCATCGATCTGGTCCAAGGCGGGCGACGCAATCTTATCCAAAATTTCGAGGACAAATGCCAATTCCTCATCCGAAGGTACTGACGCGATATTAGACAAAGAATGCGACATTAGGAGAAGAGAGGATCGAATTACCATGCCATTGGATCTTCACATCCTGAGCTTCGTAGAGTTTTCCCCAATAGAGGTTGTGACTTCGTTCAAAGTCTGGAAGAAATTGTCGGGCACGGCGAACCATGAGATAGATATACATACCTGGATCCTCCCATGTCTCCGGGTTCACGAAACGCGAGTTAATAGGATACACCCCTGCGAGCGTATGCAGAATTCTATTAATCAATCGACCGGTACCTGTGTAGCCCCTCTCCGCTTTTGTCTTTTCAATTAACAGAGATATCAGGGATATAATCTGGTCTTTGTATGCCAATAGCTAAAATGATGTTAGCATACGGAAAACATTCGGAATCCCCTACTCACTGCAGCACCTCCATATCCCAGGCATCCCCGAAGGATGGACATATCTGTTGGAAAGTAAGGTCCGATAGACGCACATCAGAAGTTTATTCAATACTAACTCCAATGTAAAGTTGTGTCTGAAGCAACGGCGGCGTGTGTTGAAGTAGTCCGTATACTAGACGCGCCATGCTTGAGCTCCTCCTGGATTTGGGACAGACAGAACGGGAAAAACTTGGCGAGAGTTTTCTCTGGCTGAACTCGGGCCAAACATGCTACCAATTGTCCGAACGCCCTGACAGCATTCGACTTCGCATTTGTTGTAGCGTAGTCAAACACCAACTTCAAGACTAGGTCAAATAAGGAATCCGAGAGATGCAGGCAAACGACATCGAGAGTTCCCTTGAGCGATTTCAATACAGCTTCTTCCAACTTGCCTCCTGTTGTGTTACGCCTCCCGCCCTCCTCAGGAAGGTTTTCGTACAGCGCGAGTACCCGCCTGAAGAGCGATGTGATCCAATCTAGGGGCGCGATCTTGTTTAAGACGCCGAAAAGAAGCACTCTGATTGAGCAACGTACCAGCAAAACCGGCGGTACTATCTCGAGCCAAGGCACGTTCTTCGTCTCGGCTAAGACGAGATACATTCCCTGGTTCCACACCATTCGGTAGCCGAGTATCGTCACCGAAGTCAATCTCCATCTCCTCGGCGGGAGCATCGCTCGATAACGGAATGCCCCCATGCTGGATCGACAAGTCGCCAAACTTGATGTGTTGCGCCACGGAAACAATAAACATCGACGCGCACATGGTCTTCATGGGGTCATTCTTGACAGTCGCTTAGTGAAACCCGATGACCCAACTGACGACGGACCAACTCACCAAGTCAATTCCTGGGATACACAACTCGAGGAGTGGCACCACATGCTTCTGCCCTCCAAGCCATATCTTTTCATTGACCAAGGGTAAAGCCACACCCGACAGCATTGTCATCACCGCTGTCGTGCGATGTGTCTCGTTGACGACTTCTAGCCCACTATATGCGCGCTCGAGGACTTCGGGCATGACAAGATCTGGTTCGAGGACGGCCATGGACCGAAGGGCGCTTTGCGAGTAACTCGACGACAGCGGATCCTTGGCAAACATGGCAAGTAGAGCCGGTGTTCGAAGGATCGTCACAAAGGCCCGCCTGATAGCAGGGGTTAGACGTCGGGTCTGCGCCAAACGGTATTAGTTTAACGCAGAATGAAGATGACAAGCCATACGATCGGTGTCTTGCAGGTTGTGTATTGCTCCTCCTTCCATCGCTTACAGAACTCTACAGCCAGTCGTTGAATGAAGCTAGTGAGCTATTCATATTTGTGAGCTTAGCTCAAGTAATACTCGAAGCAGAAAACAGCTTACACTCAGAGTCCAGTGGCCAGAATTCGAGGGATGAAAGAACGACTCGGTGCTTGTAATGAGCTTATCCAAGGAATCCAATGCTCGGGAGCCAGCAAGGAAGCCCCCATTGGAAACACCATTTTCTCCACGGATACTTCCATCGAGCGACATAGAGTACACGAATATCTTGGCGAGCGAAACTTCCGAAACAAGAAAGTTTGAGAAAGAGCGAGATTTCTGTGAGGACAAGGTCCGTACCATATCGGCTGATAACTTTCTTAATCCTGAGTGATTGTCTATCGCCAGTAAAATCGGCGTGACCAGCCGTTGAACTAGCACCCTGAGGTAGGAGTCAGTGGCTGATGCATGAATGTCGCCTGAACAACATACACGAGAAGCACCCACGGGAACGTCTACAAATTCGTCAACATTTTCGGTCCAAGCGTGTTTACGTCGCGATTGCACTTACTCATGGATCCAAGAGCTTTCCCTACCAGCATTGTCCACTCATCCTCGCTCCATATCCCAACGTCTTTCCACTGCACGGCACCTTCTTCCGAGTCTCCTAACGAAGCTGCAATATGTTCCTCAGAAAGATCACCACATAACTCGAGTAACCTGTCGTCAATTACAGACGAATTAAATGCTTCCCACAATTTAAATAGCATGGGAAGGTAAAGATGGGTGTGAGTAGGGGGCAGGAATGATGTCAGGACAGGAATCATTGTAAGGATCGTCTGGAAATGTGTCAGGTGAGAGTATATGCATCACTTGAAGGCTCACATCTTTAGTCACCAAAGGAATAAAGGTCGATAGCATGATGGGTATTTCTTCTGAGGGGTAATATCTCTTGCAGTGTTCGGCGAGGAAGAGAGTAATGTTGACCATATTCCTCCTATCACCTCGAATAAGACTTTGTCCAATCAGCACACTGAGATTACTCACGAGGACTCTTGGAGACGTTTCTTGGGCCAGAGTTCTTTCTGCATGATGCGCCAAAGTGGCTGCCATGGAAGCTGTAGGTCTTTGGGTTCAAGTTTGCGTTTCTGATCCGGCTTGTTTGAGAGGAGCCGAGACAGCATGTCCGCCCAATTTCGAGTAATCCTAGGCTCTATTCCAGGAAGTAGACAAAGCTCGTAGTACAATCGAACGAGTTTCGCTCGGGTGGATGTAGGTATAGGATACCTGAGGAGTAACCAACTAATCAAGTCTGAATGTTAGAGAAAATCCGATTGGTGGTATGTAATGACATGACGCACCATTGTAGCATGCCATCCCAGGTTGTAAGCACCAACCAATTCTTGGTTTGTGCACAGATAGAGATTCTCCCGACAATGGTTTCAAGACGAGCTTGCATTTCTTCAATGGATTCACATTTATAGGGGACATGGTTTAAGTAGGTCTGTAAAGAGGCACGTTGTCTCTCATAGGCAGATTGTCCGGGTGTGAGGTTCCCTGACTCTAATTCTGGAGAGTCTGGGACAGATAAATCCTCGTCGTCCATCCCGAGCAAGTCTGCAAGAGATGTCTTGCGGTCTAACCCCAGAGCATTGACAAGCGTGTCGATATCCATGTTAGCGGGTGATGGAAGCCTGAGAGAGAGCGCTTGCAGGGGACCCACTGTATAAATGCGATTTTTGTGGGATTACGAGTCCCTCTACGGATTACGCGTCCTGTGATATGTGTTTCGAAGCTAGAATCCGTAGTGTCCTTGTCAGCAATGAGACTTTCCCTTACTGTTCCAATAGAGAGGGACGCGTACACACGACATCACATCCGCTCCCCCCTCATCGCGATTCCCCACGTGGCAACGATCTTGGGCGCTCCCAGGCTCGCCTTTCACCAACGTTAATCAGAAATCTCATAAATGTTATTACCCTATGGTCTAGACTTTGGACGCTCATACAGACCACCAGAGTTGCATCATCAATCCTCTTGCACTCATCGTACCGTACGTCGTTCACCACCCAGACATGCTGTTCACTGCTCAGATCTTCCTGCGGTGCGGGGTTAGCCGCATCCGACAGGCCCCACGACGAGATCTTCACCTACTCCGTAACATCTATACGCGGAATGCACAACCCCGACTTTCCCCACTGGTATGGGGATCTGCTCTCGCCACTGTTTTCACAGCTCTTGCGATCCAACCAACGATATTTCTCGATGCACCGGCAATCTCTGACGAAGAGAGCGACGTGACGATAGGTCAAATTTGTCTCCTCGTCTCATGACTTGCATTACTCACGCAGAACATCTTCGGTAGACAAATCGACTTCTATCTCTTTCCCAAACACTTTGAATATTCAATCCAAGACACCACTGCCCACATTCACGCTCATTGGTGTTGGCTCGCGTTCCGTCTCTTTCCTTGGAATTAGGGTGTACTCTGTGGGATTCTACGCAGACCTCTCAAATCCCAATCTCAACGTAGGTTCCCCCTATCCATCCTCTGGCAAGGTAGGCTCAAGAAGTATAGATTCCTATATCCGCTCCTCCAGAAGAGAAGGTGGAACACATTGTTCGCAACACCGCATGTGTCCTTCGGATTAGTGAGCCTCGTCTCAATGTGCCCTCCGACTCTCATGATCATCGTCCCCAGTTCCCACCAGGGCCACTTCATATACACACTTGCGAGACGGTTTTCTGAGAGCGATACAAGCTCGCATGGCGCTATGCAGGCAGCGGGGACTTCTTACTGAGTCCGAAGAAGCGGGAGCTCAATCCCCACTGCGAAAACTCAAGTCAATGTTCCCCAACACTCGAATCGACAAGCACACCCCCTTGGATATTCTTGTCTTGGCACCTGAGAGGAATCAGCCTCGCACATTAATTGTCCGTGATCTAGGTTCTCTGCAGAATGACTGGGTTGCAAGGGAGTTCGTTCTGGCCTATTTCGAGGGCAAGGGACTCAGTCCTCCGGTATGCACAAGCTGTTCCGTATTGATGGACAAGCCCCACTGACGCATGGAATGTCTTTCCAGATGAAGGATGCTGTCATGGAGAGGCTCAAGGAGTTCGGCCAGTGAGATGGAAGCATACGGAGCATAGGGTTGTGTTCAACGGCATTGATATCGACCTCAGTCGTTGAAACGTTGAAATTGGATTCTATGCATGTATTGTAGCTACCAGCAGCGATTCACGACCCGTGAATCAACCTCGTACTGAGCAAAGTATAGAATGACCTTCAGGCATCCCATTACACATTCCCGTTTAGCTCAGTTGGTAGAGCGCGTCACTAGTAATGACGAGGTCAGTCGTTCGAGTCGGCTAATGGGAATTCCTTTTTGCCATCATTTGCCGGAGGTGTTCATCAGCACAACACGGCGGCAATTACGCCAGGAAGTTGTGTCTGGTCCTTCGTGAACGATCCAATTCCTCACATACATCTACTATCACAGATGAATCACCTTGTATTATTTGCACGAGTTCTGCCCCGCAGCACCATAGGACCACGGCCATCCACCCAAGCACTCCTTATTCTCCAGAGGGCATCATCCACCGCCGCAAGGAAACCTGTATCCAAAGCCTCACTTCTCTCTCAAGCCCTTGACCAAAAGCAACGGTCGGCGAGAGGAGAGGATAGCGTTGGACCGTTCAGATTGGGGTTGATTCCTCCAACTCCGCAAGATGTCGGGGAAGTGAAAAAATGGTCCGAGCTAAGTACCAGCGGGAAAGGTACGTCCTCTCCGATCACCCTTCATCCCCGTCTTGACAAGCCCACAGTGCTCAGGTCAACTGCACGCACTTCGAATCTTGCTGTCATTCTTTTTGGCGCAGGGTTGTCTGCAGTCCTCCTTTATGCCCTTACATCCGAACTCTTCTCGAAGAACTCGCCAACCGTTCTACATAGCCAGGCTTGTCAACTCATTAAGGAGTCACCTAGGGTCTGTCAATTATGCATCGCTCCTTGAATGCTGCCTAAGTCTCCGTATTGTAGGTTGCAAGATTTCTCCAGGGTCCTCTAACATTTCATAATAACCCACCAACCGCGATCAGACCTCGTCATCGTAACCACCATGTCACCTCACAAATCGCTGTTGACTCGTATGGAAGGGAGCATATGCTACTCAATTTCTACGTTCGAGGCCGTCCACCAGGGTCCGAACCCATAGAAGAATCGACTTCGAAGGTTGACAAAGCTATTGAATGGACGAAGACTACAGCATTAGAACTTTCCGAGATGAATTTCGACGAGGTAGTGGACAGTGTCAAGGACAGGGCCAACAGGACGTATGATGCGTGCAAACGAATATTCAAGTTCCTCAGTGGTAACCCCGTTCCGTCGCCCCAACACCCTCAACTACCAACGTTAGAAGTGCAAGAAGAGAAGAAGGAGAGAGGCTGGATGTCGGGCGTCACGGGTCTGTTCTCTGGCCTCAAAGGTCCTTCAGGATCGTCCGTCGAGGTACTACCGGATCCGTCTCTGGGACCTATAGCAGCGGAGGGAGAAGTGCATGCGGATCTTGTCATGGTAAGCCATGTTGATGTTACCACCTTTGAAGAGACCAACATTCTATCCTGCAGAATTCCCAAGGGTATTTCGAGTTCCGATACCTTCTTATCGACATGCCTGGTATGTTTAGTTGAATTAAGAATCATCAAAAGGATAACCATTGACACCAATGTAGATTCCAATGCCCGCAACCCCAAACGGGTGTTCGTTGTTCGTTCCGACGGTGTTCGAGAGTCGGAGAGGGTCATGCGATGGCACAAATGAGAACACAACACTTGGGTACTATATGGCTCCAAAGCCCTTCACAGCAAGCTCCGAGATTCATGGCAGGGTCGCAGTGTAGCTTTGCATGACAAAATTATATTACAATGTATGGAAGTTGTCCATATTAATCTCCGAATAGTTTCTGCACGCGCTTCAGGACGGAATCCTTGGACGGATCTGGGCACAAGGTGAATATTCTGTGGGATATGAAGGAGGGAACTGGCGTCACCATAAGGGTGGTCTTTAGAAGGGATCTCGAGGACGGCAGGGAATGCTTGCTGGTAATTATCCATTGCCGGTCTAATCTTCTCTGCAAGCTGTAGGGTCCCAATGAAGCGTTTTGCCTGAATCATAGAAAAAGGCGATACCTACATGCTGATTGATTAGGAGAATAGCAATGTCCTTTCTCTGCGTATATTCCTCAAATGCATCTTCAATCGTTGATGCTTGCACCTCTATAGCAGTGTCATTGCGCAAGAGTCATGAGATTGAGGGAGAACCCACTGGAATCAACAACCAAGAAGTTTCGCTTCTGCTTGTCGACGTGGCCTATACCTGCTAGCAGCAAACCAGTGACTGTGTCCTTGAATTCGGCTTGGATTCAGTGCATTTGATTGGGGATCTCATCTCGTACCTCGTCTCCAATCACAGCAAGGAGATTCCTATCCTTGAATGATGTTGTAGCCATTTCTGAGTTGCAGTAGCTACCCCGGATATACCGAGAGCTACGTCAACCCACTGGAGAACGTTGTCAATGGAGGAGAGTAAACAGCGACCGTGACACCAGGCGGCCAGTCAAGGGCGGATGATGGTGCATGGCCATATGAGGAACATCTTCAGCCACTTCATTTCCCGATTCAGATCTGCGAAGCCCAAATTTCCCCACCAATTCGAGTTTCTGTCAGAAACCAAGTCTTTGTCATGGCTTTTGGGAACGGGACATTTTGAGATGTTTTGAAAACGACCTCTCTCCAATAACCTTGTACCCTTGCCCATCATGGATATCTTCAATCGACCGCCTGCGATATCAGAAGATACTCTTCAGTACACATTGTATCCTTCTTCTCAATATGCAGAGCGGGCCTCGGTCACTGCACTTGCTGCGCTCATCCTCGAATATGTCGACACACTACTTCCCAACCATCTCTGGCATCGCGACACCTTTCAGTTAAAGGCCGTCGAAAATGAAGCTGATAAGAGTTATGTCTTGGGAGGCCACATGAGAATTGGAGATTGCATCGACGACGAATGGTGTGTCGTCTGGTTATTGCGGGAGATTAGCTCAAAGTGGGATACTGCTATCAGGTCTGTCAAGCTTTTGTCTCTCAAAATCTCCCGGCTGAATTGTTTCCGTCAGTGTATCTGATACAGATGGGGAATTTCTTCTTATTGAAGCTGCCGAGCATCTTCCTTCGTGGTTATCCCCTGAGAATGCTCTGAATAGGGTCAGTAATACTCGGAAATATTCCTCGTATACGAACTGACTTCAGAAGATAGGTCTGGATCTACAATTCACACCTCCACATTGTTCCTCTCTCTTACACATCTCCACCATCTAGCAAGCCTCGACGTCCACGATATGTTGGCCTTCCCGACAGTGACGATGAAGATATTGTTGAACTTACGGAGGATGAGGATTTTATCAGCGTCGCGGATGCTTTGAAAGTGATTCGTGATCCATCCATTGGGACGTGTGCATCGAAACAAGTCGAGGACGCAGTCGTAGCTCGGATTCACGGGTAAGTATCCAGTCTTTCTTGCCTCACGACCCACACGAATCATGATCACAGATATCCTGTCGCAGCCCGCCAACATATCCATAACACAAAGGCCTACCTACCGACTGATATTGCGAAGGCTCTATCTGTTGATCCTTCCCTTGTTCAGAAACCCATCGAGACATTCTATACCAGGGACGCTCTACAGTTACGAGTGAGTACTGGCTGGGCAGCACTGTACATTCACGGTACTTGTAAACTAAATCCCTTCTCAGGCCGCCCATAAAATGTCTCGTTTCCCCCCAAGTTCTTCTGTATTGACGTCTGTCAAGATGACTAGGACTGCATATGCACAATTACTCGGCCAAAAGTTCTATCCCCCTAAGGCATTTGGGAGGTTCAAAGAACACTCTGACTCTCCCGAATGGAGATGGAGGGACGTCGGAATGAAAGTAGTCAGTCACTGGAAGCAAGTACTGGGTTGTGGAATTGATACAATTATGTCTAGGCGTGTGGTTTCGAGATGCTCTACCAAGAGAGCAAGGGTAGGGCGACGGCGATATCTTCGGCAGCAGCTGAATCTACAGTGAGTACGCAATGTAATTGTTTAAGTGCACAGAAGCTCACAAACAGCAGGCGGAGGCGAGAAAAGACGCTTTACAACGCGATTCGGATTATTCCCGATACCTACAAAGCCTCATCTCCTCCGGCTATTTTAAGGGCGAGATCAGAGATTCTGCACTATGGAAGCAGCTAGAAGATAAGGCTGTGGAGGTGTATATCGAAACTCGTAGAACTGAGTAAGTAGTTTGAGTCTTGTGTTTATGATACCGGTTTGAGATTCGTTCACCGCCAGATCTTCACGCCCCTTATTTGCTGTACAAGTCAATACTGCGGTCAACGGTGTCACTGGAGAGTTTATCCGTACCGAAAACGAAGATAGTGACGACTGGCTCAATATCGACGCCACCGACTTCGACGCTATGTTGGAGAAGACAATGGGAGTGAAAGATCCTAACGAGATGGTCTCAGAAGATGCCGAAGAAGATACAGTAGCCAATCAACAGGCGGAGAGATTGCGAAATCTCGCGAAGAAAGTAGAAAGCTTTGTAGAGGGCGAGGGCGATCTCGAAGGAGCCCGTTTCGAAGAGTACGTTTGTTCTCCATTGTCTGTGGGCGATGGTACTCAGATTTGGACAGTGACATTCTCTCGGATGAGGATATCGACGAGAACGAATCGATGTCGGTGGATTCAAATGACGATGATGACACTCGTCAAGCTGCGATCGCTCGACTTGTTCCCGGGATCGAACCCAGCGAGTACGGAAAGATGCCCCCTTCGTTTCACGATCACTCTCAGCGCACCGCGAAAGTTTCTGAAGATCCCGATCACGCGACAAGTTCAAATCAACACGATCATCCTGTCCGCCCTCCTATCATATCTCGAGATAAGTATGATGGTGTAGAATCTGATGAAGACACAGACGACGACGATGTTGAGGATGAAGAGGAAGCCGAAGACATGCCTCAGCTCGTTGGGGATGTAGAAATCGACATGGAGGAGGAAGAGGAAGAATTCATCGAGTTTGCCCGACAAGCCCTCGGTATGACGAACGAGCAGTGGCACGATATTGTGAAAGATCGAGAAGAAAGAGGTGGTAAGTTCACTCTCTGTTTCCCTTTCGATCCCCGCTTAACGTGCAACTTCAGCATATGTTCCCAGAGTGTCAAGCAATCTTCCAGAAGCACATGCCGGTATCGGCAAGGCACGGTCGGCCGACATTTCTCGACAGCAGCCACTTCCAAAAACGAACTTCGATTTGAACAGTTTTGAAGCAGTCATGAAGGCCATGGACTCCGAGCTTGCGCGTCTCAAGACAGATAAGATACAACAAAACGAGAAACGGAAAGGCAAACAACGTGAAGAACCCGAAGCTATCTCACAAATGGATGCCGAACTGAGTGACGCCCTAGACGACGAGGAGACGGAAGGTGATACGGAAGAGAATGTCGATTACGGGTTGATCAAGAATTTCTTGGAGAGTTTCAAGAGTCAAGCTGGTCTCCCCGGTCCCGTCAGCAGTCTGGTTGGGCGATTAGAAGCAGGTTGGACACTTCCACGAGATGCATAGTATACGCATGTAAGGCGAAGATGCGTCGGTGTGTTTCCGCATGCATTCACTCTGTTCCAAGAAAGAATGCCAGCTTAGGCTCTGTATCTAGCGTGTTCCAGTTTATGGTCACTAAATGTACCAAAATAGACGGCATCGCCCGACTCGGCTAAGGGCTCTACCATGTGAAATTATGGTGCTCTTCCAAATGAGGATATAGGTTTACCAGATTTGGATGGCACTTCTTAAGGAATACGTGGAAGAGTTCAGAAGTCACTTCGGGATGTGAATCGAGGAGACCCAGCTATATAAGACATGTCTGCATGTCTGTTAAATCGTCGTACTCCTCTCTTTCTTTCTTCCATCTTCATAACTTACCCTCTCTTAATTTACAGGTCCTATCCTTACTATCACATCATGCGAAGCCCAGTCCTTGCCTTCTCACTCTTTGCCGCCTCTATGGCACCCACTCTCGTTGCGGGAGTACCGGTTCCTACGACTGATGTGGAAAGGCAACACGTCGCCCGAGCAGCGGGCTCCATACCAGATCTCCCTATTGGAACCATGGTCAAACGTGCAACAGACGCTGGAACTGCGGGAGGTAATGCTTTCTCCGGAAACAGTAACGATGCCTCTGGAGGGAGCGTTGGGAACCAATCTACTGGCACTACCGCACAGTCGAACACCGGGTCAAGTAAGTTTTGTGAGAATATCTTGAACTAGTACTGACGTATCACTTTGAAAGACTTTGGTGGAACCGGTGCTGCCACCTCAAGCGGTAGCGCAACTGGAGGTAATGGCGATGGTTTCGGCCCAGGAGGCAATGCCTACTCTGGTGCGGCGGGCCCATCGTACGGCGGTGAAGTCTACAACGAAAGCGCAGCTGGAATCACGAACACTGGTGGAAGTAAGTTCTTCTTGTTACGATCGTAGTGGACGCATCCCTGATAGGTCGATCTACTTCAGACGTTCCTGGAGTCGGTGGAACCTCAGCTAGCGGACCCGCCACTGGTGGAAATGCTGGCAGTACTCGTCCAAGGAAGCGTGCCTACGACGCATATACTGCTGGGGGTAATGCATATAGTGGCAATAGTGGAGACACCGATAGCGGCAGTGTCACTAACGATGGTGGCAGTGGTCGGATTCAGAACATCAACGCAACGAGTACGTATTCGGATCCGGATACACACTGGCTACTTCTCTAATCCCGCATATTCTTTGTCTCAAACTTGAACAGACGATGCTCCCGTATTTGGTGCTGGACCCCCTGTCGTTGCTCAACCCAAGTCGACCACAGGGGATGCAACAGGAGGTCGAGGAGATGGGTTTGGGCCAGGTGGAAACGCACACTCTGGCACAGCTGGCTCATCGAACGGCGGGGATGTCGACAATTTCACTACAGGCAACATTGATTCCACTGGTACTACTACACGTTCGAGTAAGTGATGGCCTCGAGGTTTTCACTCCTCGTTACTCACACCCAACTAGACGTCGCCCAGGCCGGTGGTCAGTCAACCTCGGGTAACTCCAAGGGAGGGGATGCCGCTGGTAGCAACAGGAGGAACCGCAAGCGATCCACCGACCCATATACTGCTGGTGGAAACGCATACTCAGGCAACACCGGAAACACTGACGGAGGTAATGTCTATAACGATGCTGGAACCGGAGCAGTTTCCAACACCGGCGGAAGTGAGTTGTATGCGGTATCCCTTGGACTCGTATGGCTGCTAACAAACAAGTAGATGCTGCTGGTACTGGCGGTGCCAACAAGTCTGGTACTGCGTCAGGAGGAAGCGGCAATGGCTTCGGCCCAGGAGGTAACTCGTACACCGGAAGCACGGGTACCAGCAGAGGTGGCGATGTTCAAAACTTTGGAGGCAGTGTCACCAACGCCCCAGTGGGTGCCGGGGCTGCTGCTGTGGGTGCTAGTAAGCATCACTTTCCTCTCTTCACGTTGCGGGACAACATAGCTGACGATCGATTGCAGACAGGGGTGGTGGAGGTGGAGCCAACACCACTGGCGCTTCAAAGGGAGGAAACGCTTTCTATTCTTCATGAATACGTTCTGTTTCGCAGGATAATTGGCGCGTGTACATTTATTATACCCACATTCACTATGCAATCTATACTATATCCACTCTGATGGTAAATTTAAGCCACTGTGAGGCTCGGCCAATTTAAATCGCTTCGGGCCGATCAAATGATGCTATTTATCGGAGTTTGTAATACCATAACGGAGTTCGTGAAGCATAAGTACTACCATGGTCCATGAGCAATGGCAACTTTAGTCAACACTTTCAAGTTGAATCTATTATCCCGCCAAGGCATATTGTGGTAAGATAGCACAACGCAAGCACTGATTATAGACATTGTATCTTCCCAACACAGGTCCCCCGGAGGATGCGATGAGCGACAATGGGTCTGACGAGTTTCCCGACATTTTCGAGGGAGTGGATTGGGATGTCATGTCACAGTCTATCCCCTCCCTGTCATTCCCAAGTGAACCCGTGGCGCAAGAGCAAGGCGGTATATCCCCACCTCCAAACTTGAACACTGAGATCCCGCCCAATTCGGTGCCCCTCTCGACAAGTGTCGCAGCTTCAACAACCTCGGATGAGTACCAGTTTGACGAAATAGACCAGGATACTTTGGATCAAATATCTCTGATAGAGGCTGCTTACCTCTCAAAGACCAATACCAGTATGGTTGTCGCATGACTTCTGTCCTTTCAGTCGAAAACGGTTGCACCTAACATTCTGTTTGGTCAGCTATCGCAGGCCCAGTTGTCACATCGCAGTTCACTATCTACCCCTCAACATCAGCCCCACAGGACACGTCGGAACACTTCCATCAAGGTGGTCATGCCAGCTCCTTACAACCTTACAAGCCGTCGACCTCTTCAACAAACTATCGCTCCCAGGAGTCGCACCCGACACCCTCGTCTTCCCAAAAGCGACGAGTACAACTTGAAGAGGAAGCAGGTCCTTCCAAGAAGAGATTTCGTGCCAGCAGCCCTGAGGATTCCCCCCGTGATGCGAGGAGTGATACAAGAGAACCTCGGGTTAATCCTCCTTTGGACCAGAGGGTGGAGCGGGCACTACGAGATTTTGAGGATGAGCTCGCATGCCCTATGTGTGTATTCTTTACACCCTCATATCTCATGCTCTGACCACCCTATCAACTCAGTTGTTGTGACATCATGCAGGTTATCTCACGGCTGTATGCAGTGCTACCAGTGATTCTGTTTCCTTTCTTTGTTAGGGTTTGTGCACACCTTGGGAACCCTTGTGGCCATAGCTATTGCGGGGAGTGTGGATGGGATTGGCTGTCGAAAAATGTGGGATGACATTGTTTCTAAAAGGACCTATCCTGACCATTTTCTTTCTCAGAAATCTTCCCCGACGTGTGCAGTCTGTAGATCTAAGCTATCCCCTACCACCCCTATGATCCCTAACTTTGCGATGGACAACACTGTTGAGAAACATATCCAAGTCCTGAGTAACAGTGGTGTATCAGACTGGGGCCCTCACGGCAAAAAATTCCAAGAATGGACTTCACGAAGAAGGTATGTTCTGTGTCGGTTCCCTGTGATTATCTTTCTCAAACGGGTCTCGTCTAGCCATTGGAAGCAAATGGTCCAAGAACGGGAAGGAAAAGCCAGGGTGACTGCTGGTTCGTCTCGGGATATACAAGCCACGTCAAGCCATTCGCATGATAGTGTACAACAGATCACTCCACCCCAGCTAACTAACGAACAGAGGGTTAGAGAACTGGCTCATAATCACAGTCTCGAGCCTCCCGTCGTGCCCACGAACCAACGCGAACCACCACGGCGTCGGAGACATTCTCGTAGATCAAGGTATCCTCAAGACCATGATAACGGAACTGGTCATGACGATAACACTGCTAATCCAAGGCGACGAAGCCGTCGCAGGTAGCAGTCTGATGTCATATAATTATAGCACTATTACTCGTTTTGTGTGTGTTGTCGGGCTTTCGATGTTGCCCTCAGTTTATTCTGCTCTTATTGTCGATGCTCTGTTTGTTAGGTTCTCTGCAATGTCATGTTATCCCGCGGTCGGTTGGAAATGGAAAAGCACTCAGGAATCCTGTCTTGCCTGAAAACACTCNCAGTCTGGGGTAAAATGCAGTCAATTCCAAATGTAGTGACTTACACACAGACATGACGTGAACAAGTAAATGACGTTACAGACGAACTAAAACCATAGATAACAAAAAAAAAAAAAACACACAACAAGCCAAGTGCAACCAGGGATGACGAGTTGTTCGTGTACAGGGTAGAAGTACAACAATGATGAAGAGAAGATTCCTACAAAGATTGAATGATACTGTGGCTCTAAGGTCCCTCCAGGGCCAATGGGTGGATGGGAAAAACAAAATATGGATACAAACATCTATTCAGCGGGAGTGGAAGAGATCTCGAGATCAGCTCCGTTCGTGGTCGCAGTGAACTCGAAGAGGTGATATGGGACACGTTGGTCAAGAGAAGGGACCTTGTGGTACAAGGCAGTGACGGGCTTCCCATTCAGCGTGATTGTGATCTCTGTGGGAGAAGAGTCTGGGCTGGAGTAAGGTGAACGAAGGAGCAATGCGGCGAGTCGTGAATGAAGCTGAGCCGAGAGGCGATGAGGAAGGTATTCGACTGGATGCATGTCGGAGAGGTCGAGTGCGCCTGGGAGTTGGGGCGACGTGAATAATGGCATGTCATGGTCGTCGTCGACTACTGTGGCTTCGGATTGGGTTTCGTCGTCTTGGTGAGGTGTGGTTTCGTCAATAAGAGGAGAAGCTGAACCAATATCCTCCTCCTCGACATGAACTTCGGTTTCTTGTTCTGGTTCAGACTCCGGCAGCTCGATATGCGCAGGGACAGGAGTTGCTTCTCCCTCCTCAATCTCCACGGACGACTCGTCAATACTGACTTGCTCCTCCACCGGTTCCTCATCCTCGATCTCTTCAATCCTCCTTACATTGTCTCGCTTCCTCCATCCGATAAACGCGAGTACAAATCCCAAAGCTCCAAAGAACCGAGTGAAGAGGACTTGCACTGAGAAGTCCATGATCATTCGGACAAGAGAAGGGCGATTGAAGAAGATGGACCTCGCAGCGCGGAACCCAACCCGTTTATCGGCTTCCTGAACGGCCCTTGAGACAAGACCCGTAATTTGACTTGGCACCGATCGCGCCTTGGGCTTCTCCGGCACAGGTGTTGGGATTTCCTCTCCTTCTTCCACGTCGTCGTCATGGTCCTCCTCGTTCTCATGGATCTCCTCCTCTGTCTCCGACTCAATGACAACAGACTCGTCAACGCTCAAACTCTGGACAGCCTCTGATTCAAGGACCTCAAGCTCAGGCTTGGTGGAAGCACCACCGGTTTCGACATCATCATCTGCTTCTTGTGCTTCTGCAGACTCTTTGACATCGCCCGACGAGCTTTCCAAAACAGTTTGGATATCGGGCCTGAGGTCCTCGGTCCGAAAAAACCGAGGGGACTGAGGAGGGGTAGGTAGAGTTGACGATACCTCGCCCTCCGAGTCCAATGAGAGAGATTCGGGAGAGACGACTTTGACGGGGCCGTGGGGTGTGAGAACGGAGACTTTCCAGGGGTCGAATTTCTCGATACGTTCTTTGGTCGGGACTTCGTAGAGGGGGGCGAGGACGACTTGGTCGCCGGCGGAGCTGACGCGGAGGTTGAGGGATTCGGTGGTGATGGAGGGAGGGACGGTGATACAAGAGATGACGCCGAGACGTTTGTGGTAGAGTACGATTTCACGCTCGTCTTCCGTTGGTGGGGGGAGGAGAGATGCGAAAGCTCGCAAGGTGGCGTTGAGGGATGCGTAGGTCGTGAATTGGCTCTTTGAAGAGATCGGGATGAAAGAGAGGGTGATGGGGAGGACGACTTCCTTCTCGTCTGAAGCGGCGGATGCGAGGATGATGAAGCCGGATTCCGAGTCGTATTTCACGACTTGGGTTGAACCTCGGAGGGAGGAGAGGAATGTATCCTGTGCGTGATCTCCACTGAGGAAGTAGACATTGGAAGGAGATCCCTCGGGGTTGCTAGCAGTGATCACCCCGGAGGTGGAAACGCTGATAAGTGACCCGGAAGAGGCTGACAAGGTGATCGGTTGGGGAGATACAAGGGAGTACCTTCCCCCAGGGAGACGTGGAATGAGAAGCACACTGCTCGAAGGAGCAGTAGCGGAAGTCGGAGAAAAGACTGGGCGACTGTGGACAATGTTAGAAGGAACAGATGAGCAGAGTAGATAAGATGGTGACTTACCCAGTCTTTCCCGCGGCCCAGCTCTCCCAGATAAACTCATGGCTGAGCCGAGCAACTTCTTCTCCAGATGGGACTTCAGAAGAAACGACTTCAAGTCCATCATCAGAGTTGACATCCCGAGTATACTGAAGCCTTGTCTCTCCTCGCCTGACCAAGAACACTCCATTCCTACCATACTCTCCCAACCACTCTACGCCTCCATGAGGATAAAGGATGCGATAAGTGAACGAGTACTTCATCTCCGCACCAGAGAAAGGCGGGACGATATTCTCGCTTGAAAGCCTAACGCTCAAATAAACCGACACCTCCTCCCCATACTTCTCATTCTTCTCCTTCGCAGCCGGCGAGATCGTCACAGAAGCGACATTCGAACTCGAAAAAGTGGCGTTTCCCTGTACGTTGGGATTATCCACAAGGAGTTCACCATCTTCAAAGTCGAATGTGAGAGCGCGCCAGCCTCCTTCGTACGCTGTACCAGCAACAGGTAAATCCGTCCACATCTCCACCCTAGTCCCGTCCCTCCGAGCCTGCTCGTATGATTCCCGCGAATCGAATGTAGCCCTGAATCGAAGATCATGTTGACCTGCTTGAGTCGGTAATACGAGAGTCGCGAGTTGGCAAAGGGGAGGATCGAAGTTGATATGCATGTCGAGTGACCGTTATCCGTGTAAGGGGGTAGACCAAAGTAAAAGACCAGGCTTGAGGAGGGAGAGGATGAGATGGGGAGAGATGTGGATTGGATGGGGGGACTGCCTGAGTCCTGGGGGGTGAGGGACAGAACCTGGGTGATAAGGAGTTAATATACCTTTGCTTTATACCAAAAGAGACGGAAAGAAGACGATACCGCTGAAAAGTGATGTTTGCCTCAAGGCCGGAGGCGGGGCGGTGGTCCACGAGGAACTTCTGGTGAAGGAGAAAGGAGGGTGGGAGAGGAGATGGACGGACTAGATGGATAGAATATACGGTCTTGTGGGCGGAGAGGCTGGTCCCGATCATATCGAAGTCAGCCTCATAACCTCACATTACCACACTTTTCCCATTCCCGCGGACCCTAGAAATCGTCCATAGATTGCGTGCAAAGCGTGGGTAGAAGAGAATGCCATTGTAAGCATATCCATTGTTATCAGATATCCGTGGAGCGGCAAGAAGGGGGATTCAGAGAAACTCTGTAACCTTCTCCAGGGCTCGTGTATTACGCGTGTACCCCGCCTTTACACACCCAAATGCACACCGAAGGAGGGAAAAGAGACTGAAAAGAGGTGATGGCAGATCATCTCGAAACGGGTCTTGTTACACGAGGAGCGGAGGATCACTCCCCCAAATCAATAGATAGTGGCAGTACAGCGTTGAATCCTCACGGAGACTAGGAATTTGACCATGCTAGAGTACAAATTGACGTACTTCTTCCAAACATCGTGCCCCCCACGCGCCCCAGGGCCTTTCATGTGCGCATCAGAATGATGTATCCACCATCGTCACTCATCAGGGTCATCAAACTCGTCTTCTCTTTGCCTCTTTCTGGTCCTATCCCCTGAAGCCGCGTTTGAGGTGAGACCGCTGACAATGTCGTCGAGCATATCTGGTGGAATGTCGTATTCCGAACTGCGGACCGCAATAGCATAGGCGACTGTTCGAGAATCGGTCAAATTTAAATTATTGCCATAAGGAACTGTGAGAACTTGCCGTCTTCTATTTTCTCCAACGACTGAGAGGTGACCTTCTGTTTCTTCCTGAGTTCACGAAAGTGAGGCGTGTATGTTTCGAAAGCTAAAGCACGAGATAATGAATGACATTGAGTGATAGGACTTCGGGACCGGGTCGGAGTGCTGCTCACTTGCACGAAACTCGCGAACAAATGTGCACACCTGGCTTGCCTTCGTCCGTCCGCCGTGTTGTGATATTGCAGAGATGGCATACCGCATCAATTCTCCAGTGAGATCCGACAGACCCAACAAGTAGTCTTCCAGAGGGAGGGGAAAATACTAATGCATTATACGTCTTTAGCCAAAGAGTTATTGAAAGTGAAATGGAGGAATTACAGGATTCCCAGCATCATCAGAAATGGATGCTTGTACCTGGTCATAGGTGATAAGGTTGCCGGTCTCCAGGTAATGTGTGAAGCTGAGAGCCTCGATATATTCTTGCAGGCCAGGAGAAACGTTCTTGTGGTACTTCCAAAACATATCACCCTGTATCTCACCGCTGAAGGATGCGAAGAGGTTTTGGATTTCTTTCAACTTCTCACGGGCACGCGAAGCAGCATTGAGTGCTCGCGATCTGTCGTCTTGATCGGGTTTGGAGGAGACATCATCTGTCATGAGACGATGAAGGAGGAATATGACCTTCTTGGAAAGACTTGTGACATCTCTGCTTGACTGGTGAATTTGGTGGATGATGGTAGGAATATGAGTTGCGTTTGAGTGCGGACCTTGATGAGCCTTTCTCTCCTATCGTTATGATCGTCTAATTCTGCCCTGAAGCCGTCGAAGATTGTGACGACGGCATTTCTTGATGTTGATGGGTGTGATTCGGACATGTGAGACCGTGAATGGCAGACTGTGGGTGGTTGTGGGGTACTGGGAAAATTGCAGATGCTACACTGGGTGTCGGGTATGCCAAGGTGGTTACGAGCCTCAGTGGGCGGTCGTTGTTCGCGACAACGAGCTCCTGCCATTCCATTACTCTTAGTGTGGGAAAGCCGCTCTAATAGATGCCGTGCGGCCATCATGATTATTTTTATGGAAACTTATCTGCCGAATTTCGGCATTGTTGTCTAAGTATACTCTGTGGTTTGGAGGTGCCACCGTGTTTTGAGACCGCCTTTGACCGACGGTTTCGCCTAGCCTTTGCACGATTCACTGCTGCGGGTCTCGTTCATAACCAACACTTGGCTCGCTTCTCTTCCTTCTTCCAAGCCGTATCGTCCCCTCGTGCATGCAACAGAAATAATGTCCTTCTCCCCAAAGCCAGGTTGCCCAATGTGCGGCATAGTGGCCACAGCAATACACGCTCCATCCCATTCACCAAGATCCCCCTCGTTTCCAGCAGGCTCGACACAGCCAGAAGTTTTATGGAGAGACGACAACTTCACCATCTACCGCGAACGCGCAAACCCAGTCTCAAGTAAAGGGCACATCATCATTGTCTTCAAGTAAGGCACCCACTCCATCCTTCCTCGCCCTCATCTTAAATCCATTTCTAACCGGCCTATGCTCATCTCATAGTTTGCATGTACCTTCATTATACATGTTGGTATGTACTCATAGCTCTTGCGATGCTACACGCGACACAGTATCTCACACCCCCTATTCAGTCTTCAAGCGATCTTCCTCTTCTAGTTACCATTCGTGACCTCTCTCGACGTCTCCTCACCTCACTCATTCCCGCTTCCTCTCCCTCGTCACCCAATATCCAACCAGCAAATGTCACAACTCCAGTAACAGCCGTAACTCCCCAGCAGCTTCTCAACCACCCCCCTACGAAACCACAATCTTCACAGTCGGACGAATTCCGGATCGGCTTCATCACCCCACCTTTTAAGGACTCAAAAATCCCAGTCACAGACCACCTTCACGCTCACGCCTACATCCTTCCCGCCGACAGAATGGGTTGGTGGAGATCGGTTGGTTTTGGTCCACTCGCCTGGTACTCCATTGACGACTTGATTGCGGAGATTCGGTACGTTATTCTGTTTAACCTTGACACCCTTGTCCACTCTCCCCACTTTCCATCTCACAATCCTCTTTCCTTTTCCCGGGTCGTTCCCATTAACTTGTCCCGAATATGCTGTGCACTCTTTCATATTCCCGTCACTGTCCCCCTATATTTATCCCATCAATTTCCTGACGGTCGCATCATAGAGAGGAGACATCAAACAACAGAATCCGTTCGGGTTACACCTCATCAGCCTCGTCATCATCACAACCCCGGCCTATAGACCTAGTCCCTGCCGCCGGCGCACGCTCAGGAACAGCAGACGGTATCGAAACAACAGAGGACGGATTAGCGGTCGACGACCCAGAGGATCCTGAAGCCAATCCTCGACGTCGTTCACGCTTGTCAACCACCTCATCTACGGACTCGGATACAAGTTCGACACATTTGACTGTGGGGCGGAGGTCGACAATTGGAATGACGGTAGATGTCAGTGGCGTGGCCGCACCGTACTTGGGAACAGGGGGAGCGTTGGTGATGAGCCCGAGGAGTATGATGAGCGAAGATAATTTAAGGACACCTACTGGAGCGGGAACTGCGACAACGAACTTACTCTCGCCAAACTCTCAGATACCCCATTTGCGCGTGTAGTATTTTCTCTGCATCCCGCTCTTTCGACTTATTTGTTCCCCCTGGCTGCATTATGTAGCTGGGATTCGTTGTTTCTACCCGGGTTTTAAGTCGCATACACCCGCTTTGACCGTTTCGCGTTCGCGGTCGTTTTGGTTATCCATTTTTATCGTACATACACTCTTAACGTCTCTTATCCCCTCCATCAGGTCGTCGGTCGATGTCTGTTTTGATACCTTTGAACGTACGTTTGCATTACTCCCTGCCCTATCCCACTCGAGCTTGTTTCTGTCCTGTCCCGTCGACGTTCCTCTTTCAAGTTCTATCACTCTCGCTGCTACAAAGCTACTACGTACTATCCCCTCGCTACATACCACTTTCAAGTCTCTTCTCTCTCTCCCCGTCTTTCCGTCTCTCTCTACATATCTTCCAACGTTTGCCAGCATAGCTCGATCCCAATTAACATATTGACACCGTTTGTCTCTCCCATTTTCACACACACTACGTATACAGGCGCACAGACACCCCATTGGCCAGCTGGATCCTCCGTTCTTCGTCCTGTTCTGTTCTGTTTATTGTCTTTGGTCTGGTTTCAGGGACATAGGATACAACGTAAGGACCTTGCATCCCTTTTTTTCCATTGACAATTTCTGTGTTTTTTTTTGTTTTCCCTTTAAACTTTCGATGACAGTGCGTCGAAATTTGTTTTTCTTCGTTTCGTAGAACGGTAGAATGTTTCACGAGGAGTTTTTTCCTCCCCTTCGAATCGGAATCGTTTTTACCTCAGGCTCCTTTTCGACAAAGTATTTCAGAGCACAGTATTTCATGATCATAGCAATGTTGATACAGAGCCACCTCCTGACCTATTTATTTATTGTACATATATCAAAAGGAATTTGGTATAATTATGGTATAGCTTTGCACCTCGACCTCAAGCGGCTTGTCATGGAAGGCCTCTGGAGTCTTTAGGATCCCTAGGATTTGAAGGCGTTGCTTTTTTGGTCCGACCGAGTTCGGTGTAAGGTCAGGTCTGTGCTACGCCCGGATGGTGCTTTGTAGTACTGGGTCTCTACGGATCCAAGGATGTCCAATTACTGCACAGGACAAAAATATGTCCATTGATGTGCACTCCAGAATGTACCGAGCCAGTAACTACACCTCACAACTCCAACTCGACCTTCACGACGATCGAGGTCGAGGATCCTGAATGAATCCTGACGGTACCACTCGGTACCAGTCGGATGTGTCAAAGCCCCCGTGTCATCCAAAATCCAAGGGATTAACCTCTCCGGCCGCTCGGGTTAAAAGGGACTCCAAATTCCAAAACAGATCCCATCTTCCGCTCTTTGGTCGCATTCGATGATGTGGATTGTTGGTTGTTGTTGGTGGATATAATATACCCTTGATTCCGCAGTAAGGTACGCGATAGGGTAGATGAAAGGTGGGTGAGGGAGGGAATACAACAAATAATACTGAGCTCCTTGATGGATGCGAGGAAAAGGACCTTGGTATGTCTGGATGGTGTCTTGGACATGTCGACAGGAGTTGTAGACGAAACAGGAAGATTCGGGCACGGTCCGATGGTACCATGCCATAACTTCGTGTTACGTGCTCCCGGACTATGGGTGATTGAAAGGAGTCTGGGAAGGATGGAACATAACCTTAGGACTGTAGGCCATGAGTCCGAGTATTCCTTGAACATCGGAGAGATTTGACTTCTTCTCCCCGCGCATACAAGAAGAACAGAGTGAGGAAATAGATAGATTGGATTGAGCAGGGATACAAGCAGATTCAACTAGATTGACATATTCAAGATTGATAATCAGATTTCTGGCTGTCCATAGACAATTATTCAAAAGCAATACGTCGCATACGATACGATAACAATCATGAAAGAGACTCGGGCTTGGGCTTGGTCACAGTCGCATTCGGTATTGAGAAGTTGGGGGATCCACATATCATCAAAGCACATCATCTGATCGTCCAACAGAATTCGAACATTGTACGAGAATTCTTGAGGTTCGCAGCATCAAAGACAACAACGTACTCCGGCTCCGCACATATATGTTCTTGCGCACCCGGAAGCGAATAGACGCATCTTGTCAACAGCATCAAGCATCTATCAGAGAACAGAAAAAGCCGTCCGTCGGTCAGTCCTGTCAACCAAATTCACACCCAACGCCACAAAGGCAAAGGAAAGAAGAAAGGACAAAGAAAAGAAGACGATGGGTTGTCAAAGAGGGTGAAGGTATAGCACGCACAGTACGATGACCCGGTTAAGAGCGTCGAGAGCGCAACGAGTTGATCTTCCGTGAACCGCTTCTGGTCTTCGTGCCAAGTATCTTGATGTGTCTTCTTGAAGTTGCTCGCGCATTTCCGGACGGTCGTCGAGATGGGTATCTAGAACGAATCACGGGTCCGAAACATGTGAGCAACATGTCGCTTGAAAAGATCCACAGCAAGTGAGGA
This sequence comes from Meripilus lineatus, assembly GCA_027627245.1. Lineage (NCBI taxonomy): Eukaryota > Fungi > Basidiomycota > Agaricomycetes > Polyporales > Meripilaceae > Meripilus > Meripilus lineatus. Next base: position 12,425 of record JANAWD010000027.1, on the reverse strand, counting down.
GACAAACGCACGGGGTCGTAGGTATGTTCAGCGAGGACACTCGTCAGCAATTCGGGCATCCATCTCTCCACAGTGTAGGGGTAACTGTCAACCAATGCGCAAATACCTAGGATGGCAGCATGTCGTTGACGAAGGGCGGTATTATAAGTGGGTGCACGCCGATCAGGGAGGGAGGTATTTCTCAGGAGGCGGACAAAGCGATCCTAAAATAAACGAGGGTGCTGAGCAAAACATAACCGACGTTGCGAGGAAACAGGGGTCACCTTGAGAGCTACAACGCTTCGTCGAGGTGATACGCGCAAGACAGCCGATAGCGTACTTCGAAGTAGTGGTATGGATCAGTACTATATTAGTAGAGGAACAAGTTCTGAAAAGAACATACGTTGCTGCCATCTCTCGCACTTCGACCACTTCGTCATCCAGACAGCGACAAATGACCTCCATCATTTCCGAAATCATGACGTCTTTGATGAGAGGCCCTTGGCGGAAGTAATAGACTACACATATCAAGTCAGTTCATGCCACAAAAACATGGTTGGGTCTGCATACTTTGCACGAGCGGCAAGATCTTCAGGCGCACTCTCCATGACTTATAGAACAGCATCAGCATTCGGATCCGCGGAAAATAGAGAGGCGTCTTACTGGAGACTTCTGGATGGCTTGGAACAACTGGTCGAGAACCGAGTGGATCAGCCGTCGAGGAGGTATAACACCGCACATGCGGTTCAAAAGGAGTCCCGCTCGGGTTGCAAGATCATCGTTATCATTAACTAGGACACTATCAGTAATGATCCCGAACTAGAGGGGACCGACTTACTCTCAGTAAATCGGAATAATTCAGGCTGTGAAGTAGTCAATATCCCGGATATCCGTGTTTAAGAGAAAAGAATAAATGGATAAACGTACCATTAAAGGCAAGATATAATCAAAAGCAGTAATCGCATTCGTATCATGAACCATCTGGAATAGCCACCTGCATACAAGAACACCGACCCTGCGTTGACAGTGAGGAATGTCTTATTACATAGAAGGAAATTGCGCCTTACCTGTCGTATGTTGATTGAAATGCACGAACGCCGGGTAGGCGTTCCTCTCTCCATTGGGGGAATTTCCTCGCGAGCTCCAATACTCGACCTTCATGGAAGACCCCCCGTGCGCCCATGAGATCGGCATCAAGAGGAGCTGTCCGAGATTCTCGAACAAAAGCTTCCGTAGTGGGTACAGAGGGATTTGGACGCCACTGGGGGACCAATGAGCAGGGGTTGCAAAGATGATTGTCGTGGTCTTACCATGACTTTCGATGAGAAGGTCATCATCTCACTGATATAGGCAACAACCTACATACGGGAGTCAATGGCTGGAGATAATAAATTTTATGGCTTGACTCACTTCATCGTGCTCGCTGGCAATATGAGGCCAGTACGTTCGTAGAACTTCATCCGTCCACGCTGAGAACTTCCAACCGAGTTGTTCATACAGCGCTCTGAAGTAGCATAATACCTTGATAATCTCCAAGGTAGATTCACTTTGGAAATTGACGGAATGGAACTCTTCTACGAGATAGTCGACTAGAGGTTGTACTCGTCTTGGGTCTTTGCGGTAGAACATGTACTGAGGAGATATATTAGAATCCGTTTTGGAACCCAGAGCAGGGAGGACAGACTTCGAGGAATGAGGACCAGATGGAGATCGTGTCATTATTTGTGTGGCTGAAAATCTTCTTCATCAATGGAAGGGACCACTGCCATAGCTCGAGCTGTTTGTTGGTTGGCCAATGCTTGGATCCTGTATAATGTTTCAGTGCGAGAGTCAGGATACAATACAACGCCTACTGACCAGCTAATACTCCAGCAAGGAATTCAGCGGCTCCTCGCTGCTTGTTCTTCTCCTGCTTCTCTAAAAGTTCCTCGACAATTGGCTTCAGCACTTCAAATGGGCCATGCCCAACGAGCTGGACTTTTGGAAAATTTTAACATATTTCTGACGGTCTGAAGCCGAGGATAATCTCACATATTGACTTGACACAGGAGACGTCATCCTGAACGATAACCTCTGCGTTGTTCTCCGACGAGTAATGCGTCTTCAATTCCTTCCAGAAGCTTTCTTTCTGAGCAATTTCTCGAATAACGCCGACAGCCTCCTCTGAGGCTTGGTCTGCATGCGGGAATGGGTACTTCTCCGGATCTGGGGCAAGGTAAGCGTTGTAGGTCTTTCGCCATGAGAGCCACCCGCTGTTGACTCTATCTCGGAGGTGTCTGGAATCCGACACGTTCGTTGAACAAACGTCCTTTGAAGTGGATGCTCAGCACGTACGGTTCTAGACGGGCCTTCTCGAGGTCAAGAGGGGCCTTGAACTCCTCGAGCCATTCATCAGTGAACTCTTGGGTGGGGTCAACGACGGGAACTTGTCGTTTGAGAGGATTGTGGTTCTGCTCTAGGACAAGGTCAGCGGGGTCTTGCATGAGCGTTCGTAGCTTGATAAGGCGTGAAACTTTCATAATGCCACGTTGCGCATACTATGATGATCCTTCAGCGGTGAATGGGCATCAAAAGAGGAATATGCGCGTACGTATCGCTGTTACGGAATGTACAGATTAATCACTGTTCAAGTATGCAAATGCTAAATCTTACTATAGTTGCATTAGAGTCATAAGTCTTCTCCATCATGTATTTCACATGAGTACCCAGCATAGGTTCGTCTCTACGGATTAGAGTTCGGAGGCATCTGACCGCCACGATAGCGTATCGCCAATGAGTTTCCGGTGAATTGGCGATCTTCAGGATAGTTTGAGTCTAGTGTACGGTGACAAAAGAATGAGGAACGAGCAAAACGTCGGAGTATGAGAACACTTGCTGTCTCCGCGCTGCCTGCATTCCATAACTTGACCCGTTCAATTCGTTTCGCCCGAGCTTTATCGACAATGACAGAGTCGTGTTCAAGATTCGATAGTAGTGTCTTCAGAGTTGCAGACGCTTGACGTAATGCTGGGTTCTCCACATCATAGATGACATGACACGGCTCAACAAAACTGCTAAGACCTGTAATAAATTGTTGATGAAATACTTTATGCTAGAAGCGTTGACATACTCGTTTCAGCGACTGCAGAAACACAGTCTTGGATTGACGGCTGGTGCACACGACACGACGTTGAGCAAATTGTATTCCTTAAGGCGGTTTGGGATCATACCTTCTCGTTGTGTTGACATCCAAAGAGATGCTTGACATGTTCGTTCGTCAACGAGGAATCTAAATTTGCCCGTGAGGTTGTGAGTAATGATACGGGTCGGGGGCTCATACCTCCAGAGGCATACTTGGCTACGTTCAAGGAAGGTGTGAGCGGGAGCGACGAAATAGTAGCTGAAGCTTACCAAAGACATTGGCATTGAGTGTCCAGAGGGCCCCCTTCATCCTGTCATCTTCAGTACCGGGTTGCAAGGCTTTGTACAGAATAGGAAGGCTACGATGCCGAAGGCCATCATAACTCTGTAGATGTGATAAGATTGGATTCCGTGGATGCTATCTGAATACTTACACTGCAGAGACTCTGAAGAAGTGACTGGCTAGATCTGGAAGGAGAATGTTAGCAAAGGGAGAGACGTGTGCGGCAACACGTGCGCTTACTCTCTGACTGTAAAATGAGAAAAAGGAGAAAGGAAAGGTGGTGGTAAGTGGAAAACATTAACCAATTCGAAACGAACTCCTCACTTGTAGCATAATGCCACATGCACCACTCAGTGACATCGTCGATAAGTTGGTTCTCAACAGTTCCTCGCCTCCTTTCGACCGAATTCCACCTCAGTCTCGCGGAGTGGTACAATCTGTATGAAATTGTGAATTTCCCGTAACGACTTCAAAACATGTTACCCACCGGGCTTGTCGCACATAGAGGGCTCTTGGCCACACTTTCTGGCCTCCGTACTGACGAGAGATATTGATCTCGGTATGATAACGGTCTAACTGCACATAAAAACTACTCCTTGTAAGGTCATGATTGTGAAGTATTCGGAGCGAGAAACGAACCTATCTCTACTATCACCATATTCCATCATGTAGGTCCTTATGGAGCGAATCTGTGGCACGATGAGCGAACGACGTCTGATAGACGAATTTCGACATCTCTTACAAGCATGTGGACAGCATCGACAGTATTCTCCTCGCCCTGTTGCAAAAGTGATACAGAAGCGTCATGAAGGAAGGCTCCAAACTTCCTCTTTAGGTTCGTGATGTATATATGTCGGGGATCAGTGGGGTCATCCAAAGCAAAACCAGATTTCAATGGTTCAACGGATGCAATCATTTCTGGAATCTCGTGTCTGAGTAAATGAGGTTAGGGGCCACAATCGGAGGAACATATACGATCACACCCACAGAATATCTGAAGTTGCGTTTGCTGTTGCCAACTCTTCTGGGGTAATGATTTCCTTTGCAAGGGTTGGAATACCACTGAACGCGTTACGAACGAAGCTCAAATGTCTAGGACGCTGCGTCACACTCCAATTTCGCATCGACATGAGACCTTATACTCACCGGCAGAAATCATTGCGCCATACAGGATCATGGACAACCCCTGGGTAAGCGTCTGGATGAGTTATTCATCCAACAATACAATGGGCGAGTGTACCCACCAGGTTGAATAAGACCATAGAGAACTTCGATGGTGGGTTCTATGAGTTCCTTGAAGATCTCCAATATGAACTCAATCTCTTCGTCACAAGGAACATGCCAACTGAGCTATATCCCATATTGAGTCGAGCAACGACGTATGTTTCCTTGAAATACCTACCTTGACATCTTCAGATTTATACAATCGACCCCAAAAATGGTGATGCTTGCTACGGAAATCTTCAAAGCAGTGGGATTACTTCGAGTTCGGTTTCGGGGGGCTCTCGACATACCTTCACTTTCCCACTCGTCAGGGTTAACAAACTTATTCTCCAGTGGATAAGTATGGGAAAGGGTCAATAGTGTGCTTGAGAGTAGCTTCCCACTTGACGAAAAACCGAGCTTGGAGAAGGTCTTTTCGTGAAGGAGCTTGAACAGTGGAATTAACTCATTCCTATGTTTGAGGGTCTGGTCTGATGTTAAGAAAATGTGACTTTATGTCAGTAACAATCCCGCTTACAATTCGTCCATCGCTGTGGGTGACAGGCGTCAGTAAGGAGCATTAAAAAACTGGACGAGAAAGCGCGGTACTCACTTATACATGGCGCCCCTGAGTATCGCCAAGTCTGCGGGCGACATTAGTAAAAGGAGTCATTTGACCGTGGATTGACTTACTCCAGTGCAATGTTGCATCTGATGGCAACGGCACAGAAGTGAGAGAGGTTGTCCTCAAAGAGCTAGCACCGTGTTCGAGCTCGTTACGAATATTGCCGACGCAGAAAGGAAGAAACTTGTGCAGGGTTTTGTCTGGGTCTGCATTCGCTACACATTCAACGAGTTGATGTATCGCGCGAACAGCGTTTGACCTGACATTCCCACTTGCGTAGTCGAATACCATTCCTAGGACCATATCGTAAAGCGGCTCCGATAGGTGCACGCAGACCTGGCTGAAGGCACCCGCCACGGCATCCACAAGCTGAGCTTTGAACGAGAACGAATCACGAGTTAGACAGAAGCCATTAGGGCAATCGCAAAACATAGACTGTACATTCTGTCTGTCCGCCTCCTTCCTCGGGGAGGTTCTCAAACAAGAGGATGACCCGGCGAAGGAAAGCAGCGACCCAATCCGCAAAATTGGCACATGTATTCTGCAGGATTGTATCTTCTTCGTCCTTTGACAATTCTGCATCCGAACCTGGCTCAATCCCGTCTGGCATTCGGTCTATTTGGAGTGTGGGCATGACGGGCGACTCGAGACCAGTATCGATTTTCGCTCCATCGGCCCGTTCGATACTGCCAATTTCACCGAACTTGATGTACTGTGCGACCTCGCACAGGAACGCAGTTGTGCAGAACTGAAACGAGGGGTTAAGATAATAGGTTGAATACTGAAATGCAGAGAATACGTACTGTCTTATAAGGGTCATTCTTTGTGGAGGTCATTAGTTGAGCCATATTCGAAAAGTGCTATTTGACGTACCAGGTCAATCCCGGGAAGTAACAGTTCAAGGATGGGGATCAGATGTTTTGCTCCTGCGTAATATACATCACGACAGACAATAGCAGGGGCAACTGCACCCAAGGCTTTGATCACCGCTATCGTTCTTTGGGTCTGTAAGATGCCGATGGTTATTCCGGGTTTCTGGTTTAACTCTAGGACATACCTCGACAAGGGCTTCCAGTGCAGGAACAGCTCGTTCCAAAATTGGATGGAGAATAAGATCAGGCTCCATCACACTCATGGACTTCAAGCAACTCTGAATATTGCTAACAGTCGTGCTGTCTTGCGAGAACATCGCAAGTAAAGAGACTGTTCTCAAACTTTTGACGAGCTCACGCTTCATCTCACGAGTAAGCCTCCGGTGCTTCAAACAGACGTTAAGTTTCACATCCTGTGGAGCTCCAACCAACTTACCACAGGGGTCTTACAGTCCGCTTTCTGTTCCTCGTGCCATCCTGTGACCTGATGAGTAAATGGCTAAAAGGAGGGTGATATCACATACGCTTGTTGAAGTCATACACGATGCACTTGATGAACGCACTAAGCTGTCCACCCGAAACACATCGTCAGCATCAATTACCTCCATAGTCAGGGCTGGCTCGAGGACCAGAGCCCCACCAGTCTGTGCTAAAAGGAGGGACCTACGTCGCTGGTCCAAGACCCCGAGTTAGTCGGATGGAAGAACCCTTCCGTAGATGCAATCAACTTCGCCAGTGAATCCAGCGCTTTCGATCCCGCAATGTATGTCTTCGTTTTGTAGTGTGCCGTCTTTCCCAAAGGTGCAGAGAGGTAGTCAGCAAGCCCCCTCCCACTTACTTGGTGTCCATTGATCTGAGGCAGGGGTGTACTCGTCCCAGAAGCCATTGGAGTATAGAATGGGGTGGACATATTCGACCCAGAACTCGGAATCCCATCGGGGGCCATGGAGTAAACAATGATACGAGCCAGGGATGCTAGGGTAGGGTGAGCGCTGATAGGGTCCATACATCGGCTCGACTCACATATGCGCCAACTGGCTTTCGGAAGTCTGTTCACCTCGAAACTGACCTGTGTATCGGCACTCGGGCCTGTGGTCAACGACCCCGCATCTGCCAGGGGGATTTCTGTCGCGAGAAGAATGTTAACGGATATGAATTGCGTCATGTTAGGAAACACCCACCCATGGAAGCTAAACATTTGCACATGATGAAGTTCCATTCCCTCTCTGTAAATATGCCAACGTCTTGTTGAATACCCGACCACTTCCACTTTGCTTCTGTTTGTTCCTTTGACCAGTTTGGTCTTCCTTCACCCTCGGACTTTGCGTCATCAGGGATCTCGTCAATTCTCTTGGGGTCGCTGATTGACGGATCTCCGTGCATTTCTGAAAGTTGGGCGAGGAACTGAAACATGCGGTCATCGAACATGTATGAATTCGTAGCCTCCCAAACACGAAAGAGGGAAGGTAGGTAGGACTGCGGGTGTGATTGTGGAAGGAATGTTAACAAGTAGTACTGGGCCGCGAGGATGCTCTAAAGAGGTATTAGTGGACTGTGGATTGACGCATGGGGGGAAAGACTGACATTCAGGCTTGTGCCGCTGATCATGGGCATGAACGTGTCCAGCATCTCATTAATTGCAGCAGGGTGGTAAAACCTGCGAACGGTTTCTGCAATAAACCCCATATACCAAGAGGTTTGGCTGTAACGGAATGATGAGCTGCATATGTGATGTAAACCCCTATGCATAGTCACCTTATCTCAAACTGTCTCCGCGCAAGGAAGAGATCCTTGTCTAGGATATCATAAACGGGTTTCCAGGGTAGTCTCATGTCCTCTACTCTGAGTTTCTTCTTGGACCTAGTCAAGAAGTGTAGGTTGTCTGAGAAGTTGGCCACGATATGAGTGGGCATCCCAGGCGTTGTACAAATGTGATAATAAAGTGTGGCTAGCTTGATTCTCTTTTCCTTGGGTATAGGATACTTCAGTGCACACCAGCTGATGAAGTAAATGAGGACGCTGGTATCATTCGAAACTCCGTAACGTACTAGGTCAGCATACTATCCCATTGCTGCAGTCCTGGGTCGTAATCCTTCGCATCCACACACTGGGTAATGCGCAATAATATGAGCTCGAGCATTTCCTGCATTCTTGAGTTCGGCTCGATTGAGTAGGGTATTAGCCTTGCGTAATTTCTGAGCTTGACCAAGTAAGGATCTGTCGCGAGCAATATATCATCTGGAATAGGGGGTATCGTCGAAGTCCCATTGCTGGGACCGGGGTCATGAATAGTGAGATGGGTGATATCTGGTATGTCCATTGGATGTACAATAGGATGTAGTTTGAGAGAGGGGTTCGTAAGGAGACTTGCAGACCAGCGCCAGCCCAGGAACGGAAGCAAATATACTACGAGGGGGCTCCTTTGTGGCGCTCGCAAATTGCAATAGCGCCAACCGACGCGTATGTATTCCCTGGTCTTATGCCATAATTGCCCGCATCACCGGAGATGAACAAGGCATGAGTCGGCCAACCAGTGTAGGATGACAAGGACTACGGCGCGCCCGACATGATTGTGTCGAGACAAATAGGTTTGCGTAGACTGAACGGCGGTCCGCAGAGCGTGGGTGAGGCTATGCCACGAATCCGAATCAAACGACACGGCCAAACGTCGAATCAAGAAGTCAAGTAAAAGAAGGCAAACCGGTACATGTACAGAGACCATGTGAATATTACATCGCTGATGCGTACGCCGTATCCTGTAACTCTTTTAGTGCCCGTTCTCGGACCAAGTTCCATACGCCGTTTCGCTGAGTCCTCGCAAACCCCAGTCCCTCCCGAATCTCTTCCAATCGTTCTACATACTCTCGTCCATCATCCTGAAGTTCCCTAAGTGCGGCCATGGACTTTTCCAAATTCTCCAACGGCTGGTCTGGAAGGGTGAATTGCGAGGGGTCAAACATAGGTGACGGTTGCTCTGGGTAAGAGCTGAGGAATATCTTGTGAATCGCAGGGGTAAGGTCAGGAGCACGAACAGCCCGCTGATCTGCTTGGCTTTTCTCCGTCGCATCTCCCTCGTCTTCTTGCTTGGGTACAACACCCTGGTCAGCTGCAGGGGACTTTGGTGGATCTTCGTTCACTGCTTGCCAGAGGCGACCCAAGGCACGCCGAAGTACGGTTTCGCCCTCGATTAAGTTATTGGTGACTTGCTCCATTTCATCTAAAAGATGCGATCGGTATGTGTGTGTCGTAGATTTGTCCAGCACAAAAGAGGTATATGTCGAGTGTTGGGTGTTTGGAGAAGGGTATGGTGCCATCGAAGGCGGCGAAGGGGATCGTAAGTGGGGGAGGACGACGGGTTCATCTTGATCAGGTGGTGAAGGGAGCATCACTTTGATGCGTTTTCTAGCACGCTCTTCATTCTTGTAGTAGGAGGTCAGAGACATCAGTGTAGACGGCATGATAGAGTTCTACGTACATCCCAGTCTTCAATACCTGGACCCCAAGCAATCATCTTCCCTTTTCTAATCCACCTAGCATGCTTTTGGGATTTCCGTCCCCAATTCCCCATTACGGTGCTATAATTAGTATCATCTCCTTCACCCTCTGAACTGTGCCCATGGGATGGGTAGTACCAGGCATTGTTATCGTTTGACGGCAAACTAACAAAACTGAGAAACAAGTGAGTACACAAGACAATGCTAAGGCTATCAGATTGTACGCAGACCTTGGACTCTCATAGCTTCCTTCATCAAAAGGTCCTGGATTGCGCTTGATGCCATTGGTGAGATGAACATGGTGCTGGTGTGAAGTCGCAGGACGCGACATGGAAATGCCTTGGGGCTGATTTGGTGCAGCCATTCCAAGAACTTCCTGTCTCAGCAATGCAAAGAAGGGGTCGTCGTGAACGAACGCCGTCGTGTTTGATGCGTTCGGTGCGCTGGTGGATGTCTGCGTCGATGGTCGGGCGAGAACAGGGTCGGGGCGCGCGGGCCACAAAGGGGAAAAAATAACGTGACTGTGCCGGAAAAGTGGGGAGCGGCCGGGGCCAGATGCCGGAGGAGCTCCTATTGGCTGGAGAAGTTGGCCTTCTGCTTGCAAGTCTCTTTACAGCTCTGCATTGCTGGACCAAGGTAAGTTACTCACTCTGCCGATATACTCGACCAAATCAATATCTAATAATCGATTATATTCCTTTTCGTAACACAATCTTCAATCCTCACCACATTCCACTCGGTGTCTAGGTTCAGTTTGCAAGACAACACCACGACAACCAGCGTCGCACGACGCGTCTATGGCAAGCACAGTAACACTGGACCCGCCTGAGCTACCAACGAAGGCGGAAGGAGCGAACGGTCTTCAGGAAGGGAATGGCGTCCAGGGGTCGACTACGAAGGGTGGGAATGAAGACATCGCTGTGAGTGGAGTTGATGGTCAAACGACGGACTCAATCCCACCATCGCCATCTCCTGGCTCCGGCTCGGTCTCTCTTCGTCCTAACACTCAGAACGGAACGACCCCTGGTGCCAACACTACGCCTCCTTTGAGTGTGCCTCAACCCAAAAAGTTCAGTCATAACAATATCAACAAGAAGTTCCTGGAGAAGACGTCATCGGCCTCCAGCTCGGGACCAAGCACCTCGTCTTTGGCATCGACAAAGGCTGGAGCTGTACCGCGTGAGTTTCTAAACATTGCACACTCCAGGTGACCTCATTTAAGTCCCATTGGTGCCAGAGAAACCCACACTTCAAACTGCCCCATCTCATTCACGCCTTGTAACCACGAAGTTAACTGCAGGCCCTCAACCATCCACTATAACTGGTCCAGGATGGTCTCGCCCTTCATCGACGAATTCATCTGTTGCGCCGACCCCTTCAGCGACAAATCCTAAACCTTCTCCGCTTCCTGTACCCAGCCCGAATAGTTCGGCTCCTTCGCTCGCACCCTTTGGCAAAATCATCCAGCCTCAGCCTCGGACATCCGACCAACTCTCCAATAACAAGAAGGATGGCTCTTCAAAGCCGGCATGGGGTAATACGAGAGCTTCAGGATCTGTCTCCGGGCAATCTGGGTCAGTTCAAGACGAGTTTCCAACAGCAGCCGAAGTTGCACAAGGTTCGACATCAGCTTAATGCGAATATACCCGTTCTCATTATTATCACCGTATAGTTAATTCTGCGAAACTCATGGAGAAAAAGCAAGCGGCGCAGGCGGCTGCGGCCCAGAAGCAGGCATTAGCAGCAGAGGCTGATGCCTTTCGAGGTGTTCATCTACATCCGGGCCACCATTGGGACGAAGTTCGTCGATTTCTCATTGTTTCGCAATCCACTCATTAATCAACTAATAGGATGAGGGAGACGACGACAACTTCTTGGACAACGTTATTGATTTCGGAGATGGGAGGCAATACAAGATTCCAGACCCTCAGGACAATACTGAGGTTTCTGCTGAAGGTGGAGCCACTACGAACGCTGCGTCAAAGCAATCCTCTCTTGATCAACCAGTGAGCAAAGAGGAGAGATTTGGGGAAGATTTTGACAGAACCTGGCCTCGTAATAGGGGGAGTACTGCGTTCCCTTCGCGAGACCATCTATCACGGGGGCCACCCTCAGCAACTTCTTCACACTCACCCCAAGAAGGCTCCAGAGTATTGTTTAATGAACGCTCAAATCGCCTAGAGCCTTATTCTAACCACCGTTATGGAGCACCTCGCGACTCGTTCACATCCAGAAGGGACAGCCGATCTGACTATTCTACCTCACCAACAGATATGAGAGGAGGTCGTGAATTGCCTCCACATACTCAGCGCCAAGGTAAGCCTTTTGCAGCACACCCTGATTTATGATATCCATGATGCTATTATAGATGGTCCTCCTCGTCCCCGTGGTTTTGGAGACCGACCAGGGTACACTTCGCCCTTTGACTCCAATTCTAAATATCGTGATCGTGATCCTCCACGGCGTGATAATTTCCCTTTTGGACGTTCGACCTCACAAGGAGGTCGCTCAAGGGATGGTAGTTTCAATTCACTTGGACTCTCAGCACCCAATCGTGGCGAGGATCGTCCGAGGAGACTCTCAACCGGACCAGGCGGGTCTCCAAGGGATGATGGCCGACAATTACCCCCTCATTTCTCTTCAGGTTTCCGTGCACCTCAGAGAAGATCGACATCCTCGGACAGACGCTCACCCCTGGTGATCCCCTCTGATATTACATCGGGTCCTCAATCAGCACTATCTGTCAAGTCGCCAGCCATGTCTCAAGCGACTCTTTCTCCCCTCATCACGGAATCACCTCTCCAAGGAGGGTCGGCAATGCCGTTGGTGGATATTGACGAGGTCCGTAG